>JACEGR010002616.1:0-123633 GCA_014170235.1 Listronotus bonariensis | reverse complement strand
ATATGGCCCAATATTAATGGTTATTACCCACGCTCATTACCCACATTCTATACTAACCAGAACTAACCATAATCGGATTGCCTCAAATTTCTAGACAATTACCAAAATAACATTTTTTTAATGCTAAACCAAATTACAGTTTCTAAACAACAAATTACATAAACCCAAGGCTTTACTTTGGTGCAAGCGGTAAATAATTATTGTATAAATCATCAGATTTGATGAAAGCTGGATTTATAGATTGACGTTTCTGTTTCCTGTTTGCCATTTGACGTTTTTAGTTAGAAGATGAAACAACAACTTTGCATTTGTCAATTTGTAGTTTCTGTTTACCGTTTTCATATATCGTATCAGAAACCGAAATATCAAACAGCGATCGGTAAAGGAAACGTAAATCTATAAATTCAGCTTAAAAGAGTAGAATCCATTTTTGCCGATATTTATAAATATCGGAAATTTTGATATTTATTCACCATAAATATCGCGATACCGTTATTTATATCATAATATACATATATCATGATATACACTCCTGAACAAAGAAACCGGACAAAGAAAATGTTGTTAAAATTCAATTTTAACTAACTTCTTAATTTTATGACCGATTTCAATTATGTTTTCGTCCAGTGGAAGTTTCTTTTATCAAGGTTATTATTTAATCTGGAAATTGCAAATTTTTAATAGAATTAGGTATTATACAATTCAAATGTTGCATTTTGACCCAAATTTTCGAAAACTCTTTTGAATAATTTAAAATTACAATTTTTTACCAGTGTATTCGATTTTAAAGCCATGTCTTTTTTTTTTATTTATATCAATATCTGTATTCTAAAGGGAATCAGAAATTTATAAAGAAGACAATGAAATTTGTGGGTAGTCTAAAATATAGACTTTTCTTAAAATTTTTATTTTTTATATTAAGAAATAAAAACAAATATTGATTTCGTAGTTTCCAACTCAGTAATCAGATTTTTGTTATCTTTTCCGATATATAGGGTACGATAAAAAGTATAATTTCAAAAATAAAACACTGTGTACATTATATCACCAGTTAAATGACCTTTTAAAGACCTTAAAAAAATACCACATTTTATATACTTTTCTTTATTACTTTCGGAAATATGACTGTCCAAATCTTAAGTTTCTCCAATATGTTTGCATTATAGCGTATACAGGGTGTCCCACCGTAAACTGCTGCAGTGGATTGCTCGAAAAGTAGGCTTTGGAAAATTTTGACATAGTCTAGGCAACATAATATAGTCAGCGGGGATGTCAACTTGCTTATTTCAAATGAAACACTCTATATAATATTTATTTTTTAGATTATGCGTAAAATTCTAAACATAGTTAATGTATAGTGTTCTATAATATGTAATTTTAACCATTTTATATGTTAAAAATGATGGTTTGCAAGCCATTATTTAACCCTTATTTTTTTAGTTTTACCTTTTTGTATATTTATTATTCATCTAATTAGAGAGGTTAAGATATTATCAAAAATATAAAATGCCCAATAGCTATTTTGTAATTTTACAACCTAAATCGAAATTTAAAACATCAATTTAATTGTAAGTTAAAAGACAACAGACCACGAAATCCGCAACGCTCTATCTCTAATAATAACCAAGATACCCTGCAATTGCAACGAAATTGAGTAACCCTGTTAATCATACAGCTATTTTTGTTACAGCTTTTAGCATTTTTTTTCAAAATATGGAAAATTTAAAAAATACAGGTACAATTAGGTCCATCCGTAGACATCTCTGTATACATCGTGTCTTCAGAAGTTTTTACCAGATGGTAAACTTTTTATTTATCAACTTTATAAAATATTCAGAAGACACAAAAAACTGAGTAACCTATTTTAAAAATGTATTAGGCTTTAAATTTTTTTTAACGTTAGATTGTTGATCATATTTTACATATAACGACAAATCAATTTAGATTTTTAGCTTGGCGTAGCTGTAATTTTTGATTGATGCACATGTCCTTTTTCTGCAGTAAAGGGGAATTAAAATGTCACATTCTCTTTCGGCCGTTGGCCATATCAAAATGTCTCTCCAAAATGTCAAATGGGCCTCTGGTATAAATTTCATTGTAATGACTATATTAGGAATTTTTTCTTGTGTATATGGGTGTGGAATTTTTGTAGTTCGTTTATTTCTGTGTAGTCGTGCAGAGTGTAAAATCTTTCATGTTTAATGAGCTGCTTTTTAATAACCGAAATTGCGGTCACAAGGCATAAAGAAATGCCCTCTTATTGGAAAATATACTTCTATCTGTTCATATCGTCTTTGCTCAATCAAATTCATTAAGAACCGGATCATATAGTAGTGTCGTGGTGTTTTTGTTTTATTCACAATAATTATCACAAAAAATATTAAATTTTTCATACTTTTGTAACTCGCCTTGATCAAGGTTATGCTTCAAAAATTAAGACACTTCGTTTGCTCAGTTACCTGGCTTCCCTTATGGTACACATAGTACGTCATATTTTTTATTTTAAATCGTGTATTTTAAAGGTACATACAGTGAGCTCGCGAAATTTACCTCAGAAAAAGGTATCTCCCAGACAAGCCGCTTTTCTGCGGTAAATGAAAATTTATTCAATACACAACGTCAAGCCTATTAATGCATTAATTCACAATAAGTACTGTTTCTGCTGCAAACGATGTATTTAACTCTGAAGACCAGTAAAATGTGGCGAGCAGTGGTGTAAAGGCTAACGCGTCAGCCTCTCACCGCAGCGATCCGGGTTCGAATCTCGGAGTCGGACATTGGATTTTTCATTGCTCGTCACCTCACAGTTGGCAATGGCAAACCACTGTGTAGTATTCTGCCATTTTTAGGTAGTAGTTATTTAAAAATAACGTCCGTGGTGGCACTACCGCGTTGTCTAAAAAAGGTGCTGTGAAATGCAAAAACTGCATGTTTCAGTGCTTGGATAACGTTGACGGAACACGACAATAATGGGTTAAACATCCAGTAACCCGGCACTCACGGTACACTGGTATTTAGGCATAAGCCTTCGTGAGATGTCATAAAGATAAAAAAATACATAAATATCAATTTTGTAAAAATTGGACATGTCCCCTTTTTGCAGTTAGCGATTCAACTATTGTTTAGGGTGCATATATTAAAGAATGTTTGCTAAATAATAACTACTATAGTTTAAAACCAAATTTTTTTAAAGTCACCCTGTAAATACAACATATCCAAGGTGGTCCACCATATTTGACACGGTCTGTAGCTATATAACCACAGGGTTTTTAAAAAAGTAAATTAAGAAACTTAAAGTTGGATAAGGCTATAATATAAAATTATTTTAGCTCATACAGGGTTTTAGATTCTGCAGAAAAAAATAAATCAAGTTTATTAATAGTACTAAGTGTCTAATTAGAATAGTTTTTGTGTTATTTGATATTCATTTAAACTTTAAAATTTGTTACAAGATTATAAACATTCTGCCCTATCATACGTAGGTCATATCGAATTCAAATGTTGTAGAGGGTGTTCAAATAATAGGTTTACTTTTTAGGAAATCAAATAGAAATAACTATCTTATTTCAAATGGTACACCCTGTATATTTTTACACCAGATGATGACAAATAAAATACCCTTTTAAATGGTGTATAGGTTGCATACCGGATCAGCTAAATAACTTAAGACATAAGCAATGTAAGGAAAAGAAACGTGAATACGCCCTGAAAAAGTAAAATTATTTTTTAACATCCTATACAATATTTAATCTCGATATGCCCTATGTATGATATGACAAAATGTTCCGAATCTTGTGACAAATTTTAAAGTTTAAATAGTTAATAGTGTTAAAATAAAATTAATTTACTTGAACCTCTGCATTTAAAACAAATCAAATATTACAAAATCGAAAAAATTAGGCACTTAATACTATTAATAAACTTGAGTGTTTTTTTTTGTGTAGAATCTAAAACCGGCATAAAATATAGGGTGTTTCATTTAAAAAATATATATAAATTTGATACGTCACACTTTTTTGAGAAACCCTGTATAGGCTAAAATAAATTTTATACTGTAGCCTTATCCAACCGCTATATGTTCTTTTTACTTTTTTTAGAAACGCTATGGTTATCCAGCTACAGATCGACCGTGTCGAATATGGTGGGCCACCCTGTATATATTCTTGTAGAACTTTATTTTTTCAACAAGCAGGACTTTTTATAAAGTGGCACTTTTTTCGTAAAGATAATATTCAAAAAATTCCTGTGTAGTGAGAACTTCCGAAAACCTTGTATATATTATTTGTATTTGGAAACTTTTTAAATACTTTTGCAGGTTTTTGGACAAATTGCTAAATATTATTATTTTCAAGAAGAACACTAATACAAATTTTACTGGAAAACAATAAATTCAGTTTTAACCACTGGAAGAGTTTGCGCGATACCTTACCACGAATAATACCGAACGACGTACGCGGGTTCGTGCCTCGGGTCGTATGTAGAAAAGTATGTGACCTTGGCACTTATCTCTATGCGCTGTTGACGAACTGTTTGAAGTTTTCTAAGGAGGTTGGACTTTTACAGAAATATATTTTTTTTTTAATTTCGTTTTAAGAAAAAACTACCCATTAAAAAATATAATTTTGTGGCTAGAGAGTTAAAATAGAAATAGGAACACGGCTGAGTGGTTCCTTTATTTTTTAAATAAAATTAGGCCTTGAAATTTTTTTTTTTTTGTCAAATTACTGTTTTAAATAGCTTCCCTTCTAGGAAACCATAAAAACAACCCACATACCAAATCCCGTAAATGTAACTTTTTAATGAAATTATAAAACGTAATTTTGTAAAATGCAGGTAGACCGCCCTCTTAAATATTTAATGTATTTTTCAACAAAAAACATTCCAATATATTTCTTTTATGGTTCCAGAATATGCATTTTTTTTTAATTAAAGAAGATACAAAAAAATACCAAAAATAGGTAAGTGCTTAATCCAAAATAAAAAATATATGTTTAAATGTTATTTTAAATATTTACAAAAGCTAACTTTTTTAAATATAACGCCCTGCATCTTAAGAACTAAGAAATTGTGGACCAATGTGTTTTATTTTGATAACAGAATTCCACCCTAGTAGTTTTTCATCACAATGTATAAATACCCTGTGTATATAAACCTAAATTTGAACAGTCTATCTCAAGGCTTCAGTACACGTTTATAAGTTTGGCAAATAACGACATGATAGATAAGAGATAATTATTCATTCATACTTTTATGCATTTTTATAAGCCTTATAAAAAATATTGAATAATTTGAACAGATATAATTTCATTGGAAACTATTTGAAGCCATTCAGTTGGTGCTTGACAAGTGGTATAGGTTGAACAGTTTACATTTGCTGATGGAAGACGGCTGTGTGGTAGAGGAGATGTATATGACCATTCAGATTGATCCCAAACTGTTAAAAGAGCCTGGACGAGTAGTATAAAAACACGAACTATTGGGACCATTTTGCTTTTTTCGATGTCTGTTCATTACCATGTTGCCTATTACAAACATAATTTCTTCTCGTTTATTCTCAGAAAATTTTAACATTTTTTTTGTAAGGAGTCTGCCATACAAATCGCACTCATCATCTTGTATTGATTTTTTTTGTAAAGTACTTTTTTCAGTGTAGAAAAAGCATTTAGCATTTCCCGAGGCATTTCCTTACTGGCCTCGGTTAATTTTGGCGGTTCTTTCGCAGCGTTTAAAAACTGAAACATTTATTTTATTAATTTCGGTATTGCTGCTAGTCCAGCTGCAATGTCAGAGTTACTGCTGGTTTCAGGTACAGGAGATATCAAGTCTATATATTTATATTGTAATTAATTATTGATATTGTAATTGTAATAATAATAATAAATAATAATAAATAATAATAATAATAATAATATTTGTGCTTGTTTCCTCTTTATTATATGTCGTTGCAAGGCCTGTAAAAAAAATAAACTTAAGTTTATTTTTATTTTAACTTGTACAATTATGTATACATTTTAGATGCCCGAAACTGCAGAAGGATGGAAATCCATCCAAATTACATGAGTATGGCTTTCCCCATTGCTATTGATGGAAAGCACATTATTATACTGTCACCTTAACTTTCATATCGGAATATTTCAACTTTAAAAAACTTTCAGAATCATTTTACTTGCAGTGGTAGACAGTAATTACTGTTTTATATTTGCCTATGTAGGCTCTCAGGGCCAAATAGTTATTGGCGGAGTAGTTAATCAAAGTGTTTTATACCGAAAACTATTACCAAAAATTTTTAATTTACCTCTCCCCTTGTTCACTACCTAATGGCGATATTGATATGCCTTGCGTATTTTTAAGAGATAGTACATTTGCAATCAGTACCCACATAATGAAACCTTTTTCAGGTCATTATGCACTAGGGTCTCTGGAACGAATATTTAATCAAGAATTGTCCCGTTCTCGGCAAAAAGTAGAAAATACTTTTGGTATACTCTCTGCCAAATTCAGAATGGGTATTTCAAAGACATACACCTCTAGGGCCCACCTAAGCCTCCATTGTTTGGATGACTTGTCGTTATCTACATAATTATTTAACAGTAATGCAAGATAATTATACACCTTTAGGTTCATTTGATACTTATAATGCTAACGGAGAAGTAATTCGGCCAGGTCTATGGAGAAATATAGAGATAATGCTTTTACGACAGATATACGATTGAATTCTATGAACTATTTTTATAGAAATGGTAGATAACTAACTTGTGTAAAATAAAAAGGTAGGCAATTGACTAGAAACTGTGCGCAACTCCGATTTTGACCAAATTTTGTATAGGGTGGCTCGAATTCGACGCTCATCATTGGGATTTCGAAAACCGTAAGAGATACAGGATCGGTTAAATGGAGGCAAAGTTGCGCTATTTGATGCTCAATAAAATGCCGTTTTGCGTTTTAAAAATTCCGAGTACTCCCGAAGATATTCGAAAAAACCGGAATTTTCAATTTTGGTTTCTATTGTTTCCTGGCTATTTTTGTTAAGATAACTTAAAATGAAAAAGAGGTTTTCATGGCTACTTTTTCTGCTCTATAATTCAGTGTGATTAAATATTGAATCTGACGTTTCGGCTTCTGGCGACCATCATCAACTTAATTTTTTAAATACGGACCTGATATTTTTTTCAATTTAATTAAATCCTTTCATCACTCTTAAAACATTAAAATATTGGCACTTTGATATTTGCCGACGTTTCGTACAGAAAATTCCATCACCAGAATATTGCATATTTTATTTCTCCATAATACTGCCCTGAACTACATTTTTAGGTAAAAAGGTAAAAAAAAGAACAAACTTATTATATATTTCGTAATCTTTTTATTGCAACTAATTGATATCTAACAGCGAAAATTACTTTATTAACCGAAAATTTCATGTATATTAGACATAAGATACAAAAAGGTAGACAACAAATCAGCTTACATAAACAATTTGTAATACTATCTTGATGCCCATATTAAAAATAAACATAATTTAATCACTGTTATAAGTGTTCAAAGAGATAACCTTCCGCCTGGATGCATTTTATTGCTTTCCTTTGTATTTTTAATACAGCTCGATTAATTGTTCTCGCAGGAATGGCAGCGACTTCCCTTATCAAATTTTGTCGTAGTACTTAAAGGTCGTGAGGTGCATTTTTAAATAAACGGTTCCTAAGATATCCCCAAAGGAAATAATCTAGGGGACTAAGATCTGGGCTCCTAGCGGGCCATCTTGCAAAACCATTTATTAGGAAATATATGGTAAAGGAATTGAGCTACTTCCCTTCCATTGTGGGCAGGAGCTCCGTCTTGCTGCCACCATATTTCTTGAAATACTGCCAACGGTTGATTATCTAGGGCGTCTAAGACATCATTCCTAATCAAATTTAGATATCGTTCGGAAGTTAAGGTCCCTTCGTAAACGAAAGGTCCAATAATTTTGTTCCTCCACATACCAATCCATACATTAAATGGAGTTCTCCCTTGAATTCGTACCTGCTGGTTAGTTTTTGTTAATAAAGTAATTTCCGCTGTTAGATATCAATGAGTTGCAATAAAAAGATTACGAATATGTAATAAGTTTGTTCTTTTTTACCTTCTTACCTAAAAATGTAGTTCAGGGTCGTATTATGGTGAAATAAAATATGCAATATTCTGGTGATGGAATTTTCTGTACGAAACGTCGGCAAATATCAAAGTGGCGATATATAGTGTTTTAGGAGTATTAAAAGAATTTAATTAAATTGAAAAAATATCAGGTCCGTATTTAAAAAAATTAAGTTGATGATGGTCGCCAGAAGCCGAAACGTCAGATTCAATATTTAACCACACTGAATTATAGAGCAGAAAAAGTAGCCATGAAAACCTGTTTTTCATTTTAAGTTATCTTAACAAAAATAGCCAGGAAACAATAGAAACCAAAATTGAAAATTCCGGTTTTTTTCGAATATCTTCGGAAGTACTCGGAATCTTTTAAAACGCAAAACGGCATTTTATTGAGCATTCAATTACGCAACTTTGCCTCCATTTAACCGATTCTGCATCTCTTACGGTTTCCGAAATCCCAATGATGAGCGTCGAATTCGAGCCACCCTGTACACGGAGGTTTTTGGGGCGCTGATCACGAATTTTTAGGCGGAAACGTTTCGTTTCCGAGATATATATCATCAAAGTTGGTATTTGAACTATCCTCATTTTCACTATATCCCCCTTCTTTTTACATACAATTCTTAATTTTAATTTAAAGTGGTATTTATAAAATATTAATATATATTTGCTTTTTACCTTTTAAAATCTTATTTTCCTACGTATTTTACACTTTTTTTAAATATATTGCGTAGCTTTACTTTCAATCTTTTCAATTATCGTGAATGCGCCGGAGCAGTTTATGCATGGATTGCTGCGTTTTTAAAGGAACCCTTCTCAATTTATTTAATAAAACGTGTAAAATACATAGAAAAACTGGGGTTTAAAAGTTGAAAATCAAATATTGTAGGCCACTTTAGCTTTGAATCAAGAATTATGTGCAAAAAGAAGGGGGAATATGGTGAAAATAAGGTTAGTTTAAATGCCAACTTTGATGATGGATATCTCAAAAACAAAATGTTTCGGACTAAAAATTCTTTTAGATTCGTGATCAGCGCCCCAATAACCCCCGTGTACCAAATTTGGTATTATAGCAAACACATAGCAAGAAAAAAAAATAGTAACTTACATTAAATACAGCACTCACAGGTTAAAGAGGTTTGCCTGCTTCTGTCTTCATTTAAAAATATTTTAATAACTTTAAAATAAGAACTTGTTCGGCTTCTGTGTCTCGTTGCGCCATATTTAATAATAACAACAAACAAACACTAATATATAAAAAAATAGTATAATATTGAAATCACAAAACCGTACTAAATGTTTCAAACTGTTTTGAACTAAGACTCCATGGAAAATTTCAATGTTTGATGTTAGACACGGGGTCACAAACATCACGCAAAATAGGTTTGTTTTGGGCACTAAACAGATATAGTTTTCCTATTTACTCAACTTTTACAAAGATATATAAAATATATAAAAAATTGGGATGCCTAAAATATCGAAAATCAATAATGGCAGTAACTGACATTGACTGATTGCTAACGATTTTTCTCAGACATTCGTCAATGACGTAATTTTTTTGTCACTCTTGATTTAAATGACATGAAGCGAGAACAACAAAGTATGACTTAACAGTCAACATCTCTGAAAAGCTCTATATATAGCCAACATTTCAAAATTCTAGCTTTAAAAAAAATGCAAAAACCTTGAAGGCTGATTTGACACAGTTTAAGGATTAATAAAAAGTTATATTTGCACAACAGCCAAACAGGGACTTGTAATTTAAATTTTGTACATGTATTCTTTTATTTTTAAAAGATATTTGTTTTTATTTCCTTTTTAGTACATAGGTTACTTTATTTGACAAAAGTATATTGAAAAATTTTAAACCTCTTCCTTTAATAAAAATGCAAAAACCTACAAGCCCATTTTAAGCATTTTAAGAGTTAATATTCATATAGGTAGCTAAAAGGAGAGAAACAGAAATAATAAAATAATGTGTATGTATTATTTGATAGTGTTTTCTGACTGTAGGTATATTGATATTTGTGTGAAAAGTTTTAAATTTACTTAATTAATCACAGAGGTAATTTTAAAACGGTGAGCTCTCTAAAATACGTGGTATGCAAAATTTGAACCGAAAATCCTAAACTGAACCTTGGGAATTAGGTATTATAAGATTTGTACTGCCATAAAAATAATTTATTAGGTAAATCATTTGAACAAAAAGATAATATGTACCTGTTAGAAAAAAATACATTACTTACCATATTTTATAGAAAGTAAAGCATGATAAAATGCAAGTAGTAGTACCATGATAAAAGCAACCTTTTTGGCATTTTTGGAATTAATTTCCTCAATAATTTTTTCTATTTTAGAATTTTCATTAGCCATATTTAGAATTTACTACACGATACCAACAGGTTATAGTCTGATATGACGAAAAGCAATCGCTAAATCAAAGGGTTTGTTTTATTTTATCATTACAATAATCGAATCGATTAACATTTGGAATTACCGACATTAGTTAGGTTAGTTATCACCACAAGTTATCACATAACCCATAGAACGATTAGGAATGGAGTAGTAGCGACATAGGAGTGATTAAACATACGGTATGAGAACATTGTTGCCACATAAAACATCCGTATATAGAAATAGTGTGCACTAGCTTACACCAGAACGCGATAACATAAGTGTCTCAAGTAAACAAATATATAGAAAAACGGTTAATGTTTTACTATTCGAGTCCATCAAGGATTTTATCTAAATTTTGCATAGGGGTTTTCTTGGGACGCTGACCACATATTAAAAGATAATTTTTCGAAAAAGTTTCGTTTTTCTGACTTCCATATTAAGAATGGAAAATTAAACCAATTCCAATGTAAATTAATTTTTTAAGATGGATTTTTGTACATTTAATTATTGGCTTTGACACCAAATTGACACACATTATTTTATTAACACAAAGACAACTTTTCCGATTTTTTTAGATTGATTCGTGATTTGCACCAAAAAAACCCCACTTAAAATTTGAATAAAACTTCTCACGGGCCTGCTTAGGACCAAAAAATAAAAAATATCTAGAATTCTATTCAAAACTTTATGATTTTTTATTATTTTGGGATGCAAAAAGCTTTAGTTTTACCGACAATAGCCATCGATATCCCTGAACAATAGCAATGAGCAAGCAAAAATGGAAACCGAGACGACTTTTTGAAAATTGTGCCAATTCGTAGTTCCGGATTAATGCAATGTTTGTTGACATTAGGACTATAGGCATTATGCCTAGTCCTCATGTACGGTAAAATATTTCGGAATCTCTGAAATCCGGAATCACGTGACTACAATATCAAAATTTCGTTGGGCTTTTCGCAAATATATTGAAAGTGACGATCCGTGACATTTCCGTGACAGTTACGGAAGAAAGTTGGAAATTTTTAACTTTTTTACGGAATCCGCCAATTTTCTTGTTTATTTTTGTGCTTATCAATTATTTTTGTTAATATTATTAGTTTAATAGGTAACCCAATTTACATTTATAATCAGAATTTATGTTTTTGCCTCTATAAACAGACGACTTTTTAAAAGTTGCGCCAATCCGCAGTTTCGGATTTACGGAATTGTTGTTCACATGAGGACTAGGCATTAAAGCAAGACCCAGGACGTTGACGTATGTAACTAACGTAACCGCAGAAATATACGTTAAGTTGTTTCTCCTTTATACAATTAAAATAAAGTTAAAGCAGGACTGCAGACGTAAGCAGAGTGGCTTTCCAGTGACGCAAATAGAGCGCTCCCGAGTAGCTCAGGAGCATTTCGTTCTACTTTATGGCGTTCCAGTGACGGAAAGTGTTATGCACCTGAGCTACTCCGTTTTTCTTTCCCTTTGTCCCTCATGCACCAACCCCTCTTTTGGTTTTTGTGCTTCAAACGTGTTTTTTATTGTTAAGGATGGATTTTTTAAATTATTTATTTAAAATGGAATTAGATATTATAAAGAGATTATTATTATAAAGCCAAGAAAGGTTAAAAACAAAGAAATTTTAAAATTTCTTAGAGTATCTCTCTTTCCTTGTCTAAGGATGCGTTCCAGTGACTAACTTTTTAGAGCAGTTCAAGAGCTTTAAGCCCTGGAGCATGACGCACAAAAATTTTCGTCACTGGAAAGACCCTCTGACTGACGACTTTAAGTTACATTTTTTTGTAGTTTTTGTAAACCGTGTTGTGTAAATAAACTTGGAAGGTATGATCTGGTTTGTGCTCGAGTTTCCAATCATGAATCGGGTAGGCCCGTTATTTTTGTCTCAAACTTACCCTTAGGTCATCTATCAAATTTATCTGCTGTTTGTATACGCCCCCATTAATAATTCCTATGTAGAATTCTTTAACTTTCTTTCAAAAAAGGTCGATAGCATAATATGTCAGTTTTCATGGGCCGAAGTAATCGTGCTTGGCGACTTCAATGTCCATAATGAGGATTGGCTAGGCTCTTCAAAAAACTGACCCTCAAGGCAGAGCAGCCAAAATCTTCGCAGTCAGTAACTCTCTTACCAACCTTATTATCCTTATTATAAAACCCACCTACTTTCCTAGAGTGCCTAATCATAGTTCAAATCCCCTAGATCCT
Source organism: Listronotus bonariensis (assembly GCA_014170235.1). Classification (NCBI taxonomy): domain Eukaryota; kingdom Metazoa; phylum Arthropoda; class Insecta; order Coleoptera; family Curculionidae; genus Listronotus; species Listronotus bonariensis. The sequence goes on along the minus strand of JACEGR010002616.1, from coordinate 110,891 downwards.
ACCTCCAACCCCGAATTCTATCAAGAATTTGCTACTGCTCCCCTTGGTCACTCAGATTATGGCTTAGTTACCATATCTTACTCTGTATATCCCGAGGTAAATGCCACTAACTAACCACGCATCGTATGGCACTACAACCCAGCCGACTGGGATGGCCTAAGGGACGTCTTCGCCACTTACCCCTGGGATTTCATCTGCTTTTTTCTCATGACCTTTCCGAAATTTGCAGACAACTGACAAAATCGGTGGGGTGTATTTAGGGAGTTGGAAAATTAAAAAAAAACATTACTTTACTTCTATTTGAGCTGAAATTATTAGGATTTTGTTTGTCCGGGGTGAAAAATTAGGTTTTCTGCAATTTGTTTCAAATATTTTTTAAAAATTGAACTGACCATTTTTTAGCGTACCTAATCAAAAATTTTACATTTTAATTGCGCAGCTTTGTTTTAATTTACTCAACTTATATCTGATACAATAAAAGTAGCAATGCCAATGAACTTTTTACATCTTGCATAAACAGGGCCGGATTTAGGTATGTGGGGGCCCCGGGGCTACAAGCGTGTGGTGGCCCCCTCATTAAAAATAGTACAAAAAAGTTAAAGATCCAAAAATAGGTTTTAGGGTTCTCATAAATTAAGTTGTAATTTTGTAACCCAAGAAGAAAACATTGAGGTAAAAAAAAGGCCCTTACCACCACTAATAACATCATTTTAATTTTCTAAACTGTACCTTTCTTTCCTGTTCTATTTTCAGCGGTGTGGGGGCCCCTTATTATATATTTTTCACAGATTAACACCATGGTAATATTCATTCGATATATTTCGGCGGTTTTCATATACGTAAGTAGATAAAACCGGCGGTAGTTTAGTCAGTGCCATTATTTTATAAAATAATGTATTTTTCAAGTGGGGTCAAGCCCCTCAAAATTTTGTTTTATCCCCATCTTTCTATTAGTTATGGATTAGTTAATTAACAACTTTTTTTAATCGAACGTTAACAAATTTTTTTCTCTTCCAATTGTTGATATAGGTTATGATTTTTAAAGAAAAAATTATTCCTTAAAAAAATTATTTATTGCTTTTTGTCAATTCAATTGAAACCCATTTTCAACACACCATCAAGAACCCCAAACCATTCAATAACAAACCCTGATTGTTTTCTAAATCTTGTGATAAAGCTAGACTTTTAAAAGTTCAAGCTTACAAGAAGTTTCTACAAAATCCTAGTTCAGAAAATCGACAGGCTAGCATTGAAGCAAGAAACTACTACAATCAAACAATTTCAGAAGCTAAAGACTCCTTTGATAATCGCATAAAAAAGTTCTTTTGGCTCAAATAGCAGTAAATGTTTCTGGTTCTTTGCAAAAAACATAGGTAAAATTTTTTATTTTTTTCCACTACTAACTTTAAAAGATAAAATTATTTCTACCGCTAAAGGAAAGGCGGAACTTTATACTAAACAATTTGCTGCCAATTCAACCCTTGACGATCCCGTAAATCATCAAGCCCTAGTTCTTCATAAAATGCCCGATATTATTTTTAAGGTGAAACACAATAATTTCTTTTAACACCAAGAAATCGTCTGGGCTGGATGGCGTACCAGCAGTCGTTTTAACGTGCTCCAGAACTTGCAACTATCTTAACTTGCCTCTTTCGAATTTCTTACGACACAGGTATTTTCCCGGAGAGCTGAAAAGCTGCACGTGTTCAACCTATTTCCAAGAAAGGATACAAATCTGTTCCATCTATTAAACGTATTTCACTTCTCTGTAAAGTATTGAAAAAATTCATTAATTTACAAGTCCTTAAGTATTTAAAAACACAAAATTGTGCATGAAGTATAAGTATGAATTTCGCCACAAAAGATCCACAGTAAGTCTTCTTTGCTTCGTATCACAATGCTGGAACAAGTCTCTTGAGTTTCTAGGTGAGTCCCAGATCGTTGTTCTTGACAGTGGTGAGTACGTGGGTGTATGGGGCCAATGCACCCAAAGAGGTGAAATGTATGGGTGCAATGCACCCATATGAAAAAGAATATTTTAATATTTTTGTCCGTTAAAAGTGTTGTGTGGAGGTGGTAAGAAGTTTTTTTTTCTTTTCAAGTTTTTCATGATGGTAGGATAGAATATGAATTTAAGGAAGTAATCTAAACGTGATGACCTTTTTTTGCTCTTGAAAAATGTTTGGCACCTGCATTGCTCATATGAAAACTGAAAACCCGCCGCGCCTGGCTCTTGATATATCCAAAGCTTTTGACCAGATCTGTCATGCCCCTTAAGGCAAAAAGCAAATTGAGACGCGTCTAATGCATGCGACGCGACGCGAGAAACTATGTCACTGTCATAAAAATCAACGTCTCTTCGGGTAGACGCGTGGCTAGTAAATTTGCGCTGTATAATTTAATTTCATAAGTGACAATTGTACATGTTGTGCTGCGTCGCGTCGCACGCGTTATACGTGTCTCAATTTGCGCCTTGCCTAATAAGCTTCCCTCCTATGGTCTTTCAACCAAATTCTATACTTGGCTCTCTAGTTATCTTTTTGATCGGTTTATGACAGTTATTGTGGATTGCCACTCTTCAAGCTTTTACCAAGTAAATGCTGAAGTGTCTCAGAGATCAGTAGTCGTCGACAACTCATTCCATTCATAGTTTTGCTGACGATAATACCCTCCAATCCATGTTTCAGGTACCCAAACCAATCTCTAAGCCTAACTTCCCAGCAAGCACAAAACATAACTGGGCGGTTTTGTAATATTTTCTTTATGGCAACTTAGGTACATTTTAAAAAAATTTTGAAAGGGAGCTTAAGTTTATTTGTACTTATCGTTGTTTAGAAGATGTATATCCAAATTTGTGATATTTAGGCAATAATACACACTGATTTCACAATAACACTTTTTAATAAAAATATTATATTGTTACAGACTTTCAAAAATGTGTTTAGGTTATAGAATTTTAGAGAGTTAGAATCATTTAATTTAGTTTGTTAATTTATTTAAATAATTTACCTTAATTTTTCCAAGTTCTTTCATCACTTTCGAAGGTTTCCGAAAACGCCCGAATTATCCATTAAGAACTTTTATGCCATCCTGTACTATGGAATTTTCACGATATTTCTCGAAAATTCTAGATCATTCTTTACTCTTCCACCATATTATAAAAGGGCGACGGGAAACCTCCGATCAGTTAGTATAGATTCGACTTTTGTAGTGTAAACTTCGAGACATTGACAAGTTAAGATTTTGTCGTTGTAACCAATGTTACGTTCGATTGTTAATAAAAGGTATAAAAACGAAGACACGTGTTTTTATACGAGGTGTTTCGGAACATTTAGTGTCAGAAGCGGAACGTAATTACCCAAGGAAGCCGAAGTAGTCACGAAGAAAATTTGAATGCCAGTCGAGACCAGACAACAAACAGCCGTTATGGAGGAAATTAGTGCACTTATTAAGCTTATGATGGAAAAACAAGAAGACTTAAAAGATGATCTAAAAGTAATGAAAACGAGCCAAGAATCCCTGAAAGAAGACCTGAAAAAGGAAATGCAGTTAAGCCAAGAAAACCTGAAAGAAGACATGAAGATCAGTCAAGAATCCCTGAAAGAAGACCTAAAGAAAGAAACGCAGACAAGCCAAGAAGCCATAAAAGAAGACATTAAAAATGAAATGAAGACCAATTTAGAGGACATGAAGAAAAGTCAAGAAGAAATGAAGACAAATCAAAAAGAAATGGAGCGGGAAATCAAAATCAGTCAAGCAGAAACGAGACAACAAATCGAGGAAATTCAAAAAGACATAAAAAAGGACAAGAACAAATGAAGCAAGAGATAAAAGAGAAGATAGTAAAGATTCGAGAACACCTGAGCGGAGAATTTCATCAATGCCAAGATGAGATGAGAAAGGAAATGTTGCTTGAATTAAAACTTACAAAAGAAGATGTCAAAGAAGATATAGAAGAAATACAACAGACTGTGCAGTTAGTTCAAGGTCAAATGCAACAAGAAGTGCAACAATTACACCGGCAAATTCAAAATATAGCCAGTACAGGTGTCGTTCCAGGATGTGGTACTCCAGCAACTGTTATGAAACCACCAACTTTTGACGGAAAGGTACCGTGGGTTACGTACCTTAGACAATTTGAAGCTGCTGCGAACGGCAATAATTGGAGTTTACCAGAAAAGGCACGCGCACTATAGTGCTTGCTCTAAGAGGAGAAGCCATGGAGGTGTTAAGAAACATCCCCGATGAAAAGCAGTCCGACTATGAATCGATTGTCATGTTCCTGGAGATGAGGTACGGCGAAACCCATCTGCAAGAAGTTTATAAGGCGCAGTTACAAGGACGAAGACAGAAGTACAATGAAAGTCTTCAAGAGTACGAAGCGGACATTGTACGTCTAGTTAATTTAACGTATCCATCGTACCCAGAAGAAATTAAGCAAGAATTGGCGGTAGGCAGTTTCATTGAAGGTCTGCGCGATCCAGATATGAACCAAGCATTAAGAATGGCCAGACTAAAGAAAATTTCAGAAGCTCTTGCCTACGCACTTCAGTTTGAAACGGCTAAGCAGACATCCAGAACACAGGCAAGACTTCGAAGAACAAATTATGCACCAGAAGACAGCAATCCAAATGATAATTTGACAACAGTAATACAACAGCTGCAAGAAATCCTACGTCAAAAACAAGTAGATGGAGACAACAAAAGCATGACCTTCCGTCGAAGAAATAGAATCCTGTGCTGGAAGTGTGGTGAAGAGGGGCACATTCAAAGAAATTGTACCAGATCGAATGCCCCTGCAAGTAATCCGGAAAACTCCCAGTAGCCAGCTTCAAGGGGCGAAAGCTGGCTAGGTGCTACCAAGCCCCATCAACAACAATAATTAGAGTATCCCGGCTGCAGAACAATGGCTCCAGCTTGGTAGTACCTGGAAATGTGTGCGGTCGGGACTGCGAAATGGTACTAGATACTGGTTCCACACATACCATCGTGAAGCCGAACATCGTAGCTCACTGTAAAATATTCCGCCCTGTAAAGAATTACCTTTTGGAAACTGCTAATGGAGAAGTTATACCAGTTAAAGGCATACATGAAGCCAGAATAACCCTAGGAACAACAACGTTTATCCACGTCGTGTTTGTTGCCGACATCCTGGACGAAGTTATCCTTGGCCTTGACATTATGGAAAATCAGAAGTTTATACTAGACCTTCCACAACGGGTACTACGAACCAATAAAGAAGAGATTGTAATGAGACTACCACGAAGCAGTGAAACATCGATTCGAGAAGTAGTCCTCACGGAAGATGTTATTCTACCGCCAAACTCAGAAAGCATCATACAAGCAAGGTTTGAAGATTCAGAAGAAGGTGAAATCGTGTTAGTCGAACCATTAGAAAATTGTCCCTTATACGCTAAAGGAATTCTACCAGCAAGAACTCTGGCGCAAACCAAAGAAAATATGGTATTTGTCAGAATGATGAACCTGAAAGATTTCCCTCAACAGGTCAAAATGGGTGACAAAGTCGGTACCTGTCAACCTGCTGCTATGATAGTTACCCATCCATGTACCACACCTGCAGGAGTCTCCACACGTAAACTACCTGAGGCTCTACAAGACCTGGTGATTTCATCAAAATCCTTGTTAGACCCAGACCAAGTATGTATGCTGGAAGAACTTTTAAGAGGAAATCAAGATGTTTTCTCTTTATCCGAAAAAGATTTGGGTAAAACCAGTGTAGTTCAACATCGAATAAACACTGGAGACTCATCATCGATAAAACAACCATCCAGAAGAATTCCTTTAGCCAAGAAAGAAGAAGTTGAAAAGTTACTTGAAGACATGCAAAATCAAGGCATCATAGTGTGAACACCTAGTATAAAAAAGTATACTGGATTGAGTTGTCCGTTACTTTGTGATAGTCCATTTTAAATTAAAATGAGACAAATTACTTTGTTTTCTATCACTTTATTAATATAGTGATAGAAAACAAAGTAATTTGTCTCATTTTAATTTAAAAACTATACATTTTGGGAATTTTAAAAATATACATTTTTGGGAATTTTAAAATAAGTATACATTTTAGTTGGTTTACTTAACATTGGGAAATTTGCTACATAAAAATATACGTGAGGTGTCAAGGTTTTAAAAGTATAAATCAAACAATTTTCTAGGTTACTTTTATAATAATAAAATAAAATATTAAACAAACTGGGTAGCGTAGAAATGCAAAACAAACACTGGAAAATTTGATATTTAAAGAAGAGAGAAAGAAATTAAAAGGGATTTTCATCAGATAAGAAGTAGTTAGTAAAGTCAAGTATAAAGTTAAAGTTTTAGTTACGCCCCGTACGGGCTACTCCTAGCGGGGGTATGCCCGTACTAAATTTAGTTAGTCAAATAAGTTAAGTTGGTTTGAAAAATGCAAAGTTAGTTTTTATGGTCCACCGGTCTCATTGTCCCAAGAAGATAGTTCCATATGGTATATTTGCCCAGTGACGTAAAGTGGCCCTATATGTAATTCCAAAATATACGTCACATATGGTGGAGGCGCCCCCGTTCCCAGTGACCTTTGTGAAACGTCGGTTATGGTAAGCTGTGCCCGCCCCAGTTCCAGTGCGCTTTGTGAAGCGATAGGAAAAGTCGCTCATGGTACGCCCTTCCTACCCCTCAGTGTATTTGTGGAAGAAAATGCCATATATATGGTAAAGGCGTCCCGTTCCCCGAAGAAGAAATGTGTGTGAAATGACGAAGATGGGGAAAAAATATGTTGCGTAGCGTAGCAGCGTAGCTACAAGAAAAGGAAGATAAGGTATATCTTCAGTTTTGAAATATGGCTAAATGGTGTTAGCCAGAGTTGTTGAAGAAGAATATGAAATAGTTATTTGCGTTGAAGTTGTTGTTTTACGTCGTGAAGACGGAGTTTAGAAGCAGCATGAGGCTGCATTAGCACTGGAAGCCGCAGCTCTAGTATGGGGAAGAGCTCTGAAGTTATGGTCTTGAATGATGGGGTACAAGACAGTTAAGCGGCCCTGAGAAAGCTCAGGATATGGGGAAATTGGCATGAAGTTGCAGTAACCTGATGTGGAAGAAGAAAATGGGAGTGAAAGGCGGACAATGGTATGTGGAGAAGAAGTACGGGACAATTGGCCAATGGAACGCACCATCAAGGACATGGACAGGGAGGCAAGGTGGACCGGTACAGTTCGACAAAGGAAGGACAATCTAGGACAGTATGTTATTTGTAATCGAGTGTTGTGTGATGTGTTTAGGTAAATCTGTAATATTTTTTTAATTAATTTTTTTGTGGTGTTTATTTACTAGAAAATTTTTTTTTTAATATTATTAATGATTTAATATGCAGAGAAAAGTAGCCTAAAAGTAAAATTTGATAATAACTCATTTTTTAACCCACCGTATATTTAATATCAATTTATGAAAGGGTCATTGTTTTGATGATATACAATATGCGGGAAAGGTCAAGACCATTTCTAATAATGCAGAGCTAGCTATTTTCAAATAAACATTTTTTATTTACCAAGTCAGATGTTTTTGTATAGTAAATATTTAGTAAAGTTAATGAGTAATATCACTATGTATTTAAAGTGTTTTATATAGGAGGTATAGAATTTAGGCCACTTTTCTCCAAAAAAAAAAAAAAAAGTAATCTTAATCGTTGCAATTATATTTAAATAAAATTACTTGGAAAAAATCTTAAATTTACAAATTATTCTGTTAACAACAGAAAAAAAAATATAATCAATGACAAACTTTTTAATATTTAAAAAGAAAAGTCGAGACTTTTAATCAATCATAACAATTATTTTTTGGATTAAAGGCTTTTTGAACATTTTTTTGTTTTCATATTTAAGATGAAACTTTTTTGATGTTTTTAAAACTTTGGAAAGTTAAGATTATTTACATAAATTTAAATAATAGGTAAAATATTGTTAGATGTTTGAATTTTTGTAAGCTATATGGAACTATCGTTTTCGGTAATATTGCTATTTTTTTAAGGGTTTAAAGTAAATTTGTCTGATTTCTAATAGCGTTGTGGGTCCAACGCTTTCAGGAAGGGGGCATATGTGAACACCTAGTATAAAAAAGTATATATTTTGGGAATTTTAAAAATATACATTTTTGGGAATTTTAAACTAAGTATACATTTTAGTTGGTTTACTTAACATTGGGAAATTTGGTACATAAAAATATACGTGAGGTGTCAAGGTTTTAAAAGTATAAATCAAACAATTTTCCAGGTTACTTTTATAATAATAAAATAAAATATTAAACAAACTGGGTAGCGTAGCAATGCAAAACATACACTGGAAAATTTGATATTTAAAGAAGAGATAAAGAAATTAAAAGGGGATTTTTATCAGATAAGAAGTAGTTAGTAAAGTCAAGTATAAAGTTAAAGTTTTAGTTACGCCCCGTACGGGCTACTCCTAGCGGAGGTATGCCCGTACTAAATTAAGTTAGTAAAATAAGTTAAGTTGGTTTGAAAAATGCATAGTTAGTTTTTATGGTCCACCGGTCTCATTGTCCCAAGAAGATAGTTCCATATGGTACATTTGCCCAGTGACGTAAAATAACCCTATATGTAATTCCAAAATATACGTCACAATAGAACCATCCCAGAGCCCATGGTCATCTCCAGTAGTCCTAGTTAAAAAGAAAGATGGTTCCACAAGATCTTGTGTTGATTTCCGAAGACTGAATGATGTCACGAAGAGGGACAGTTTTCCACTACCAAGAATTGACGATACCCTAGACACACTTACCAAGTTTACACGAGCGCTAAATGCGCATTATCTTAAAATTCGTTGTAACAAAAATACACTTTTAATTGTGTTTATACGACAATTAAAAATGTGGTTTATCCGTTGACGTTAATCAGCTGTTTGGCCGTTGCCAACCGAAATTTTATTCAGCCAAATACTACCTTTTTATTTTAGGACTTGCTAAAGTTTTGTAAGTGTTCCTTGGTTTTGTTTTTCGTATAATTTAAATATATTTTAACAAAAAGAAAATAAAGAACAAGTTTATTTTAAGTTTTAAGGTTATTAAAAACAATAAACACGATGTTTGGTTGGTAGCACTGACAGATAATACGTATTGGCGTTTACACGACGTTTAAATCCGGTTGTAAACTGGATAATACACATATTTAATACGGTTTTAATTAATTCGGTTTTTGATTTTTAAAACGTTTTAGGGGTGTTTACACATGCGATTTAGTTAAATTCGTATTTCTGTAATGTGCATTAGCGAGCTCGTGTAAACTTGGTAACTGACGGGGTCAAAATGGTTTTCCACATTAGACTTAAAAAGTGGCTATTGGCAAGTAGAACTTTATCCGGAAGATAAGGAAAAATCTGTTTTCTCGACCGGGACCGGACTGTGGCAATTTAATGTTATGCCCTTTGGACTATGCAATGCCCCTGCTACATTTGAACGTTTGATGGAGTTAACACTACGGGGACTAACTTGGAAAACATGCTTAGTATACCTAGATGACATAATAATTCTTGGAAAAACATTTGATGACCACCTCAAAAATGTTGAAGAGGTTTTTCGAAAGCTTAGATCCGCCCAGCTGAAGCTTAGCCCAAAGAAATGTCACCTGTTCCAGAAAGAAGTTAAGTACCTGGGGCATATAATTACAGAAGATGAAGTAAGAAGCGATCCAGAGAAGACAGAAGCTATCCAGAACTGGCCTATACCAAATAACAAGCATGAAATTATAAGTTTTCTGGGACTGTGTACCTATTACAGACGGTTCATACGTGGGTTTGCCGATATTGCTAGACCATTACATCGTCTTACAGAAAACAACAACAGCTATAAATGGACTAAAGATTGTCAAGCAGCTTTTATACACCTAAAGAAAGCCCTGTGCAATCCCCCGGTGTTGTCATATCCACAACCAAATCAAACATTTATTGAGGACACTGATGCAAGCAACACTGCTATTGGTGGAATTTTGTCACAGATTCAAGATGGCCAAGAAAAAGTTATAGCCTATTTTAGCAAAGTTCTGTCCAAACCTGAAAGAAATTATTGTGTCACTGGAAAAGAACTTTTAGCTATTGTCAAATCTTTGGAGCATTTTCATAAATACCTGTATGGCCAGAAATTCCATCTAAGAACGGATCATGCATCACTTAAATGGTTGCTTCAGTTCAAGAACCCTGAAGGTCAGATAGCCCGATGGCTGCAAAGTATTCAAGAATACGATTTTAAAATCGAACATCGAAAAGGACTGAACCATAAGAACCATAAGACGACCCTGTCCGGACGAATGCAAACACTGCAGCAGACGAGAAGAGCAAGAAGATCCCGATGAATTTCACTGCCGAAGAACACGCATCCAGTGCTCTCAAGAATGGGAACCTAAGATCTTGGCAAAAGAACAACTAGAAGATCCAGATTTTGTAGACATCGTCAAACTTAAGACAGAAAATGTGAAAAGGCCACCATATCAGCAAATAGCTTCAAAGTCTCCAAGACATAAAGGGTACTGGGCCATATGGGACTCTTTGGTTATTAAAGATGGCCTATTACAAAGGGCCTGGGAAAGTTCTGACGGCAAAATCCATAAACATCAGATAATCCTACCAACCAAAAGGATTCCTGAAGTATTGCAAGCTTTGCATAATGGTGTAGGAGGTGGCCATTTCGGAGTTATGAAGACTCTTGAAAAGGTTCGAGAAAGGTTCTACCGGCTGGGAAGTCGTGCAGACGTAAAAGACTGGTGCAAAATGTGTAAGGGCTGCACTTCCAGCAAGGGACCGAAAACACGAAGCCATGGCAAGATGAAGCAATACAATGTAGGGGCACCTTTTGAAAGAATTGCCATAGACATAGCAGGGCCATTTCCAGTTAGTAAATCAGGGAATCGCTATTTATTGGTAGCGATGGATTACTTCAGTAAATGGCTAGAAGTCTACCCAATCCCAAATCAAGAAGCTATCACTGTTGCTGATGTATTATTTCAACAATGGATTTGTCGCTATGGAGTCCCTAGAGAAATACATTCCGATCAAGGCAGAAACTTTGAGTCCATAAAACAAGAACAACTTCATCCCCAGTCCGATGGTATGGTAGAGCGGTTTAACAGAACACTTGATAACTACCTGAAAATTAAAGTAAATGACCAACAAAGTGACTGGGATAACTGTATACAGCCGTTTTTATTAGCATACCGCTTCGCAATTCACGAAACTACTGGCGAAACACCTGCTAAAGTCATTTTCGGAGAGGAAATATGCCTTCCAGTTGACTTGCTTATAGGACGACCTTCCACCAATGAAGAACCAGCAGAAGACTATGTAAGTCAACTAAGTAAACGGCTACAGAGGATACATGAAGAGGTGCGTACCAAGTTACAAAAAGGAAGTGACCGTATGAAATCCCGCTATGACTTGAAAGCTAACCATCAGGGATTTGTCGTCGGTGAAAAAGTTTGGTTATACAATCCGAGAAGAACCAAGGGGCGTTCACCGAAACTACAGAAGTCATGGGAGGGACCATATAAAGTGGTGACACGGCTTAATGATCTGGTGTACCGTATACAGAAGAGTCCACAGGCAAAGATGAAAGTAGTACATCTAGAAAGGCTAAGCCGTTATCAAGACAGTGAAGGATCATTTAATTTAGTTTGTTAATTTATTTAAATAATTTACCTTAATTTTTCCAAGTTCTTTCATCACTTTCGAAGGTTTCCGAAAACGCCCGAATTATCCATTAAGAACTTTTATGCCATCCTGTACTATGGAATTTTCATGATATTTCTCGAAGATTCTAGATCATTCTTTACTCTTCCACCATACTATAAAAGGGCGACGGGAAACCTCCGATCAGTTAGTATAGATTCGACTTTTCTAGTGTAAACTTCGAGACATTGACAAGTTAAGATTTTGTCCTTGTAACCATAGTTACGTTCGATTGTTAATAAAAGGTATAAAAACGAAGACACGTGTTTTTATACGAGGTGTTTCGAAACAATATAGAGCCACTCAACAGATTATAAAATTTCTAAATTATTTTACTAAAATTAACTTTACAATTTCACCGCAGAATTCACTTACTTTTTGGTTTTTTAAACGTTATTACGAAATAATATATTTATTTATGTTAGCGACCGATGACCCGTCAAACATAGATTCCCCGTTCGCGTACTTTATTTTCCCGGTTTGCCCGTCTGAGTTTACTTGGACCTAATTTCTTCGTTTGAACACGAGTAACTAACTTTTTAGGCGGTTTCGAGGTCTTTTTATATCGTCCTAGTTCTTTGTTTCGTCCAAAGAACACGTGCAAGGTTACTTTGGTACCGAGCGAAAATTTGAGCTTGTTTTCTTGGAAATTTTCATGTAGTACCGCGTGCACAACCGCAGGTGGCTAGTTTTGCAAATGGTTTTTCTACGCACGGCACGAAAATCGCGTGATTATTTGTCCTCGCCTAGTACCATTGGAAGGGGGTCTTGCACTCAAACTCTTTTGTCTGATCCAGTTTTCGGGTATCGGTTAAATTAAGCAGTCGAAATGTGAACAAAAGTTAATAAAAGTGTTTGTGAATTTTAATTCTTATTTGAATAACTGATTGATTTTTTTAAGTAAGCATTATTTTATTTTAATTATTTTTATTTAAATTTAATTTAAAGAGCTTGGCTATTTTTTTAAATATTGTGTATTTTTAAAACATTTTTTATTTTGAAAATAATTTTAAAATATTTAAATTTAATCTTCTAGTCTTCTAGTTTTTAAAAAGAAACACCTAGTACTAAAAAAAAAATTATTACTTTAAAAAATCTTTTTTTTTTCATTTAATTAAATAATATTTTTTATTTTTGTTTTATCCAAATAAATATTTTTTCTCTATTAAATTTTAATAAAATTTAATTTATTTTATTTATTAAATTTTTACTCTATTTTTATTTTTGATTATTAAAATATTTTATAATTTTCTTTACTGTGGTGAAATATTTTTTGGATCACTACAATATGTCAATTTTAAGCCTTATGGTTTCGTGACTATAACACTTACCATTTTTGGCATAACGTTTAAAAATTACATGTAAAACACCATGGTACACTTACTTGTCCGACAAAAAACTGACCCAGAAACTAGAGAACTAGGTCAAATTTCAAAATTTTGGGTTTTTCAATTTTTCTTAATACGCTATATTTTATCGAAAAAGTACTATAGACCAAAGTTGTAGATCTTAAAATTATCTATAAAAATGATTTTCATAACTTTTTCTTGAGAGTTACCAACAAAATCTTATAAAAATTTCAAGGTTACAGCGTCAATATTTTTTTTTACTTTTAAAAACATACAGGGTCATGATGTGCAGTTTTGATGCTTGCCAGGTGATGATTGTCGTACTTAGCATGTTATGACCATAGTTATGACTCATCACTATAAAACCTGGCAAGCATCAGCCTTGCACATCATCTCCTGTATATTTTTAAAAGTAGACAAAATAAATGCGCAGTAACCTTGAATTTGTTCTAGGATTTTGTTGGTAAGTCTCAGGGAAAAAGTTATAAAAATCATTTTTATATAGAATTCTAAGATCTACAACTTTGGTCTATAGTACTTTTCGATAAAATATAGCGTTTTTAAGAAAATCCAAAATCCTAAAATTTTGACATTTGACCACTTTCTCTAGCTTTTGCGTCACTTTTTTGTCGGACAAGTGTATACCATATACCATGGTGTTTTACATGTCATTTTGAAACGTTATGCCAAAAATGGTAAGTGTTATAGTTACGAAACCGTAAGGCTTAAAATTGACAAATAAGGCCAGACACTAATAAACCGGCCTTATTTTGACATCTGAGCTTGCGCATATGCATGGTTGGAGGACTCCCTTAATAAGAATAGTGCCTGGCTTTATTTATGTCGGTTTTAGGTCGATTTTGGTCTTATTTTAACTTCGGAGCTGTTCGTCTAACCGAACGGCTGCCGACCACAAAATCGAAAAGTTTTTGGAAGTAAATATACTTAAAACCGTACTATTCATGAGGCTGACTAGGCTACAGCCTAGGGCGCCATGAAAAAATAGGTGCTGGACAGAGGAGTAATAGGCACTAGGGAGTTTTTAAAAAGTTTAGGTTGAGTGGGGATAAGTAAGGCGCCTGGCACTCGATTTGCTATAAAATAGGCGCACCGGGAATTCTAGCCTAGGGCGCCTCAAATAGTTAATATGGCCCTGCTTAAAACCTTGCCTTTTCAAATGTATTTTTTTAATTGTGTTAAATAAAACCCTACAACACAAAACAATAAAATAATCTACGAAAATTTGTTTCCCTTTTTTAGGTTAATGGTACTAGTGACATGATTTGCAATAACTCTAAATTATGGGTACAAGCACTATTTAAATAAGGCCGATATTTATAATTCCCGAGCTTAATAAGGCAACTTGCAATAATTCTCTACTGTCACGAAACCATAAGGCTTAAAAAAGGAGTGTTTTTATCACAAACTCTAAAGGCCCAGAAATAACATGTTTGAGGGGGTCGTAAGGATTAAAGCGCCGGTTCCATATATGCCAATATTAGTATTCGTGGTAGACTCATCAAAAGGAAACCCTCTAAATAGGTTTTAAAAGTGTTGTTATCATGAAGTCCACTTCACTGATGGCCCAGGGGCTAGAAGGTCGAAGAGAGAAGAAGCAACGGTTACGAAGCGTTTAGCACAACGTACTTCGCCTATTACCAGACGGGCCACAAAAATTTACAAATAATGTTTTGTGCAATGATTCATTTGACACTCCCTTTTAAGCAAAATAGTTCATTGGTTTATGAGGTATATTACCTTTTTGTTAAAAGTTATTCTCTACATAATCTCTGGTGTTAGTGATCCAAATTTTTACCTTATTATTCACATATTATTTGTTGGATATCCGTAGTTTGAACTTTTTAGGTTTTCCGACAGTTTTAAGTAGAGAAAGCATGGCAAATAATGAGTTAAAACTATCCCAGTTTAACAGAATATGTAGAATTTGTCGTAAAGAAGATGTTACTTTAATTAATATATTTTTTTCAGACGCTGCTGAGGTGATTTCTAAGATAAGTTCTATTCAGGTTGGTATTACCCACTTAAAGGTACTTATTTATGTAGTGCCTTAGTACTTATATTTCTAAATTTATTTACATATTTTGTATATTATGTCGGCATATAAAAACGATGGATTTGTCTTAATATAAGGTATATTAGGTTCTAATTTTTTGGTAATTTTCTAGAAACCTGCGCCAACTTCGATTTTGACGAAATTTGGTATACGGGGGTTTTTTGAGGCGCTGATCACGAATCTAAAAGAATTTTTGGCGGAAACGTTTCATCCTTAAGATATTCATCATCAGACTTGAATTTTAAACCAATCCTAGGTAATTGTCTAGAAAGTGGGAGCAATTCCGATTTTGACGAAATTTGGTATACGGGGTTTTTGGGGCGCTGATCACGAATCCGAAGAATTTTTAGTCGGAAACGTTTCGTTTTCGAGATATCCATCATCAAACTAGTAATTTACACTAACCTTATTTTCACTATATTCCGCCTTCTTTTTGCACAAAATTTTTATAAAACACTAAATTGCCACACAATATTTTATAAACACCTTTTAAAAAACCTGTTTTTTATTTATTTTACACGTTTTTTTCATTAAATTGAAAATAATTTACCCATAAATGCTGCAACCATAAATACAATATGTAGATGTATTTATGGTTGCATACACGAGTTTGTTTAAAGTAAAGCTTTTAAATTAATATAATTAATAATAAAAAATGTTTTTAAAGGGTTTTTTGATGTTAAATGAAATATTGTGTGCCATTTTAGTATTATAATATGAATTTTGTGCAAAAGAAGGGGAAGAAGGGGGAATATAGTGAAAATAAGCTTAGTTCAAATTTGAACTTTGATGATGAATATCTCGAGAATGAAACGTTTTTGCCAAAAAAAAATTTCCCCCGTATCCCAAATTTAGTTAAAATCGGAGTTGCCGCAGGTTTCTAGAAAATTACCTTTTTTTTCGTGGTAATATAATTTTTTATACATAAACAATATAAATATTAGTGCTAGCCAGTTTCACTTCTATCAGTTCGTTGGCCGACAAGTCTGCCCTGTTAGTTCAGAAAGGCGTATTTGCTATAAGAAATTAATTTTAAGATGGATCGACTTTTAAATTTTTTATCATGCCCGTCTAGGATTTGTTTTGAATTACACCTATATTTTTAATAAGTTTAAAGCCTTTTTGAAAGAAAATTAGGCTTTTAAATTTTACAGACATAATAACAAACTTATGCCTATAAGGTAAAAGTCAGTAGTCAGTATTAAAAGAAATTGCAGATATGCCCCTTTCAATTAACGCGGCAGAAGTAATCCTAATGATTTGATCACGTGATTGATACCATTTAAAATAATATAGCATTATTGCACAATGCAATAAAGCCAGTCACTAATAATACCATTTAAAATAATATAGCATTATTGCACAATGCAATAAAGCCAGTCACTAATAATACCGGCCTTATTTTGAAATCTGAGCTTGTGCAGATGCATGGTAGGATAAGGACTCTCTTAATAGGTATAGTGCCCGGCTTTATTCAAGTCGGTTTTAGTTCGTGCCTTATTTTGGCCTAATTTTAACTTCGGAACTGTTCGTCTAACCGAGTGGCTGCCGACCACAAAATCGAAAAGTTTTTAGAAGTAAAAATACTTAAAACCTTGCTTTTTTAAATGTATTTCTGTAATTGTGTTATAAAAAAACCCTACAACACAAAATAAAGAAAAACTATAAGTTAATGGTAAGTACTGTCAACATTTTTTTTTTTTTTTTATCTGTTTGACAGTCCACGAAGACTTTAAGCCCAAGTACCAGAGTACCGTGGGTGTCGGGTTATTAGATGTTTAACCTCCTTTTTCACGCTGTTCCGTCAACGTTATCCAAGCACTGAAACATGCAACTTTTTTTTCTTGCATTTCACAGCACCTTTTAGACAACGCGGTAGTGCCGCCACGGACGTTATTTTCTAAATAACTACTACCTGGGGTAAGCAGAATACTACACAGTGGTTTGCCGAGCCATCTGTGAGGTGACGAGCGATTAAAAATGCCAATGTCCGGTTCCGAGAATCGAACCCGGATCGCTGCGGTGAGAATCTGGTACGTTACCGCTGCACTACGCTCGCCACAAAACATGATTTGCAATAACACTAAATAAGGCCGGTATTAACAATTCCCGAGATTATTAGTGCAGCTTGCAATAATTCTCTATTGTTAAACCTTCAGAATGAAGTTAGCCACATAAGTTTCAAAAGAATGATAATTATCAGTTTGATCACTTGATCAAGTTGGAAAGTATATAAATATAAATATTCCAAGTGTTATACTTAATGCAATCCTGCTCCCGCACTCTGTAACTCAATAGAGAAGAAACTTTCTTTCTATGCAATGTAAATCATATAGCAATTTAAGGAAATTTCTTTTCTATTGAGTTTGAGAGTATGGGGGCTTATATTTAATTTGTATATTAGCATTATGGTTTCTACAGGCTTTTTGGTTGCCTTGATTTTTTAAAATTCCAGGCAGATCAAAGTTAAAAATCAAATTCAGGTGATCAACTGAAATTTCTTTATTAATTTTTATTTTAAAGAAAAAACGTGTAAAATAAATTTAAAAATAGGAATTTAAATGGAAAAATAACAGGAATTGTGTACCAAAAGAAGGGGGAATTTAATAAAAATAAGATTAGTTCGATTTTCAACTTTGATAATGGATGTCTCAAAAACATTTCTCTTCGCGATCAGCGCCCCAAAAAACCCATATACCAAATTTAGTCAAAATCGGAGTTGCTCCCACTTTAAAGACAATTACCTGACTTCTTAATAGGAAGAAACATTCATGCATCTGCTTACCACATAAAAACTATTTTTATCAAATATGGTAGGTCTGTAAATAAATGTATCGTAAATGAGTTGCCTAAATTATAGTGATGACTCTATTAGTTAAAAAAATATCCTTAACATTTCTGACACACCTTGTATAATTTTAACCCTATTTTTTTATAGTTTTGAGTGTCCCATTAAAAGATCTCGGAAACTACCAGAGATATATTTTTTAAATTTTGGCGCATGGTTTAAGTATTATCTACCGATCTTTATATAAATATATTATCTGGGGTGGTTATATCGGAAGTACCTATCAATTTGCTTATTTTAAATGGAACACCCTATATATTATTGAATGCATCAGTGCTTACACTGGTTGCCACTTTTAGAGTACCTCAAAAACTGTATCTTGGTTTTTGTATTAAAAATTTAAATGTGGCATGCTCCTCCATATTTGGTTAACAAATTGACTTATAACCGTGATGACACTCCCATAATACAAGACAGCAAAATTATTTCTTCATTGCACCGAAAAATAAAAAATATGCCCAAATTTGCTTTTTTAAGGGTTTAGATGCTTTTAATAAGTTATCTCAGGAACTGAACACTATCAATTCACTTTTAAAAAGAATTAAAAAAATATATTCTAAAAGAATGTAGCATTTTATGACTCGTGAATTTGTCTGTTAAACTTTTTTCTTGTGTTGACTTCTTTATTTGTTTTGGGTCCTACTTTGCTGACCCCCAGAACTTGATTTTCGTTTGTTTTCTTTTGTGTATCTTTACGTCATGTCTTTTATTACTTTTAAAATATCTGTGATATAATTTACTTATGATTACCTTTATAATTATATTAAAAGTTTATTTTTACATTTTAACGTTTATCTAGTGTTTGTTGATTTAGAGTGTAATTTTGTTCTATACCTATGTTTTAATTTTATTAGTTTTAAACTGTATGTTTTAGCAATTTTTATTTACATATATACTACATTACTAAGAGGTCAAGATTTTGTAACTTGCCTTTTTACCCGTTAAACTTTTTTAAATTGTATTCTTTGATTGTTTGGTTTTGACTTTGCTGACCCTTAAATTGGATTTTTTGTTGTTGTTTTTTTTTGTGTAGTGTCACTCTATTTATTTAATTGTTTTTAAATTTCTGTAATTTTATTTACTTATAACTGACTTTGTTGAGTGACTTAATTGTTTTTATATTTTTTGACGTTTATTATGTTGTATTGTTTTGTGTGTATTTTTTATTCTAGACCTATTTTTTAATTTTATTTATTTTAATTTGTATTTTTTACCGATTTTATTTATGTATTTTCTATAACATTGTTAAAGCTGTATTGTAACATTTATAATTAGTACAAGTTGCTAAATAAAGAACTTATTAATAATAATTACTATATACTCCATAGATAATATGTACACCAAACATCCTCTGGTTCAAAAAATTCACGACACTTGTCAAAATCTCGCTAACTAAGAAATTTCAGTAAACATAGTCTGGATTCCATCACATGTGGGTATTTTAGGAAATGAACTGCCAAAGAAGCCCTAACTCTGAAAATTTCCATCGAAGAAATTCAGCTTCAGAACGACCTCAATAATCATATAAAACTATTAATTAAGACTAATTGGCAACAATACTGAAACCAATCAAACACTAAACTTAACGCGATTCAGCCTACAATTACACCATTTGATATACCAACTTTAAATAGAAAGGACAAAATAATACTATGGAGATTAACAATTGGACACACCCGCCTTACACATGGTTGTTTAATGGAAGCTGGTAACCCTCCCATCTGCGACCACTGCAACAGTCAACTTATTGTACAACACTTCATTTCAGAGTGCCCAAAACATAAGGAATTTCACCATAAACACAAAATTAGTAGACTTTAAAGAAAATCTGTGTACCCCCGGAAAGTGCAAAGACATTTTAGATTTTTTAAAAGATATTAACTTGTACTGTCATATTTAATTCAAGAAAAAAGAAAAGTTTATATTGTAATTGTTACTTATATGTATATATACATATGTTGTGCCAATGACCATGGCAGTCGAGGCACGTTAAATGAAATAAATAAATAAAATAATAATTACATTTTCAGATTCTGCACA
Source organism: Listronotus bonariensis (assembly GCA_014170235.1). Classification (NCBI taxonomy): domain Eukaryota; kingdom Metazoa; phylum Arthropoda; class Insecta; order Coleoptera; family Curculionidae; genus Listronotus; species Listronotus bonariensis. The sequence continues at coordinate 90,863 of JACEGR010002616.1, read as the reverse complement.
AGATTCTAAGAATATTGTGTGTATCATGCCCTATACCTAGTTTAAAGCGTTTTTAACATATTTAAATTATTTGACAAAAAATGACGTATGCAGACCCAAAAATAATTATTAATTTTTTCTATAAAAATCCCTTATTATTTAATTTGGTATAAAATTCTAGTTTACCAGGGCCCAATTTAACTAAGTTTTTATGAAAATTTAAAACATGTTAATACAGGGTGTTTAAAAAATAAGATTAAAAATGAGATTGGGAAAGTTACCGAAACTCAAATATGGGAACCACCAAATTTTTCATGTTTCTCTCATTTAGCCACAAAAATAAGGAAAGTTTGTAAAAAATTGCCTATTCGTAAAAGTTTTAGTTTTTGAGATATTTCCAATTAAATATTCTTATTTGGTTAATAGGCTGCAGAAGAAAGAAATTTAAGTTATTAATGTATTTTTTTTTTAAATTTTTAATCTTTGTGACATCTCACGAAGGCTTATGCCTAAATACCAAAGTACCGTGAGTGCCGGGTTATTGAATGTTTAACCCATTATTGTCGTGTTCCGTCAACGTTATCCAAGCACTGAAACATACAGTTTTGCATTTTACAGCACCTTTTAGACAACGCGGTAGTGCCACCACGGACGTTATTTCTTAAAATAACTACTACCTATAATTGGCAGAATACTACACAGAGGCTTTGCCATTACCATCTGTGAGGTAACGAGCTATTAAAAATCCGTGGAGGGAACCGAGATTCGAACCCGGATCGCTGCGGTGAGAGGCTGATACGATAGCCCCTACACAATGCTCGCCACTTGCCCATTCTTGCTATTATGGTATTAATGTATTCTTAGTTGGCTATGATGGCGTTAAAAGTCAATCAAATGCTTAATAAGTGTATGTTATTCTGCATCTGTTATTCAATGTCTCATACCCAACTAAGAATACATTGACTCAAATTTTAATCTGCGGCTTATTAGCCGAATAAAAATTATTGATTGGAAATATCTCAAAAACTAAAACTTTAATAGGAATAGGCAACTTTTTACAAACTTACTCTTATTTTTATTGCTTAATAAGATAAGAATATAAAATTTGTTGATTTTTATTTTAAAAAAATATTTTTGGCAATTTTCTCAATTTCATTTTTAATCTTATTTTTTAAGACCCTTTAATATATATTTTTTAACTTTTCAAATACTTGGGTATATTGGTGGCTCTGTAAATGAAATTTTTTTCAAAAATAATAAGTGAATTTTTATAGGAAAAATTAATAGTTATTTTTGGTCTGCAAATGTCATTTTTTGACAAACTTGTTTAAATATGTCAAAAAAGCTTAAACTTAGGTATAGGACATGATACACAAAATAGGCTTAGAATCTTGTGCAAAATCCAAAAATGTAATAATATACAGGATGTCCACGGATGGACTTTACAATAGGACAAATGGATCAAAAATTTTAATGCTCAAGTATGCCGTGTATGACAACTGCTTTTGCTTATTAAAAAACAAGCTTCACGTTGAGAATTTTATTTTGTTTTATACAGGGGCTCCAAAAATGTGAAAATTGAACCAAAAAAAAACACTTTTATTTTTAATATATCGGCAAAATGTCAAATAAAAAGGTTTTTAGAATTTGAATAAGAAGCCCATATCTATATTAAGTCAATACCTTCACCAAATACAAAAGTATGGGTACTTTAAAAATTACCGAAATACCTGATTTGGATGGCCATATTTCCGAAACTAATAAAGTAAGATGTACCTAAAAAGCCGCGTCCACACTAGTAAAAATTTACGTTGTGTGCGCCATGCAGCACAAATTTGTATGTGCGTTTCAAATTTTTGCAAGTGTGGACGAGTTCGCCGCATAGAAACACACGCAAAAATTTTCGCGACATTCAACGCACGCGATCCGTCGGTTGTCGGTTTTTTTCAACATCAAAGAGATTTGCGCCGCAATATTGTTTTAGTGTGGACGTATTTACGTTAACGCAATGATTTTGACAAATGTTATTATTATGACTTGCTGTTTAGAAATTATAGAAGTTAATTGATATCCATTTTTCTAATTTGTTCAAAACCAACCATTCTGTGACTATGTCTGATGCAATGTTAATGATGAAAAGAAAATGCGCTACTTTTATCGTCTTGCAAAATCTTATCAAAAAAAAATGGAGGAAAATAATAAAAAAAAGACGATATTGGATTAAACATTTGTATCAAAATAAAAAACAATTTGATGGCGTAAAGTTATTATATCAGCTATCTTTGGATGAAAGTACTGGGCATTTCAAATTTTTTTGCGTATGTCTACAAATGACTTTGAGATTTTAATAAATAAGATTGGACCAAAAATTATCAAAAAGGACACCAAGCTTAGAGAAGCCATATCCGTGAAGGAAAGGTTAGCTGTCACATTACGTTTTATAGCTACTGGAGATTCATATACAAGCCTTCAATCTTTTAAAAATATCCAAACAAAGCATATCATTGATAGTTCCAGAAGTGTGCAGTGCTTTAATTGACGTTCTAAAAGATTATGTAAAGGTAATGTGGTAATAAAACTTAATTTTGATTTTTTAAAAATTTATTATCTTTCAAAAACAACAACTGTAAGGCGAAAACTTTAATAAAAACTGAATTTTCATTCGAAATAATACGTATAACACATTTTGCGATTTCTTCCCAAGCATCATTCTTTTTGTTTCTATGAAAATGCCACTTATCTCTTGGATCCCATAAAAGCCTTTGTTTTTGATATTCTTGTATCAGAAGAAGAACATCCTCTTTATTTAAATTTATCTTTTACAAAATATAAAATACTTGGCAAAAAATATAAACAAATCCAGAATAACAAAATAGTATGCAACGCATCACACACGTTTTGAGCACGAACGCACGACACACAACGTAAAATTGAACGTGGGTAGAACGTGAAATTTACGCCGCAAATATTTGCGCCGAATTCTAGATTCAACATACAACACATTTATTTACTAATATGGACGCGGCTTAATGTGGTGTTTTCTGAAAGCTCTATAAAAGATCTTATTGGTGATACTGGTGAAAATATAAGGGTAGGAAAAAACGAAAAACTCCTCAGGAACTTAAAAATGATGTATCACAAAACCCCCTTTCTATTTACTTTTTTCCCAAGATTGCGCCCAGCCGCCATCTTAAAATTTTCATCTGTCAATTTCACTCCAAAATATTTCGCATAATATAAACAATTTTTTTTCGGAATCATATTTTTTTATTTGTTGTACACCTTTTTTGTTTAGTTTACCCGGTTATAATTAATGATTTATGTCATCCTAAAGTTTTTTAAATATATTTAAACACATAAATGTAAAAATTAGGTAAAAAATGTGTAAAACATGAATACATCAAAATATGATACTTAAAAAAAAATTGGTAATTTCATCTGAAATTTTAGATATAGAGTACTTATTTAATTCTAAAAACCCATTTTATTTGACATTTTGGTATATTATTAAAAATAAAGGCAGTTTTCTCTTGGTCCATTTTCACATTTTTGTACTTTTTGAAGCCTCTGTACAAAACAAAACAAATGTTTTAACATAAATCTAATTTTTTAGGAAGAAAAAGCAGCTGCCATACACGACTTTCTAAAACATTTAAATTTTTGGTCCAGTTGTCCTATTGTAAAGTCCTTTCGTGGACATACTGTATAGTGTGTTCCATTTAAAATAAGCAAGTTAAGCGGCACTTTCTGTATAACCAGAAGTCCCAGATAGATAATATATTTGCCATATAAAGGTCAATATTAATTAGGCCTAGGGCCAAACTTTAAAAAATGTATCTTTAGTAGTTTCCGAGATTTACTTATAGGACACTCACCGTGAATAACCGTGTATATTTTAAAATGTACCAAAAAACATAATTTTAAAGTTTAAATTTAAACATTTCTCACAGCACAACATTAAAATATAGAATAAATGAAAATATTAAGATTTATTATTTTTTAAAATTAAATATAGCCCTGATCATAACTTTTAAAATAAGTATTATATTTGATATAAAAAAGTTTCTATCTGGTAAAAAGATGGATAAAGGTTGTACTAATTCGAATCTTGGACTATTATAATTTAATATAAATATGTTTTTTTTAATTTACAACTTTTTGTAATGCACATTTTTATACAGAAAACATATTTTTATTTTAAAAAAAATCTTTACGAAATTATTTTATTATGTCTTTATACAGGGTGTTTCTAAACGAATGCGAAAAATTTTGAAAGGTTATTCCTTGTTCAAAATAAAGAGCAGTTTGCATCAGGCCCGGCTCGTCCATTAGGTCATTCGGTCAGTAACCCACCTAATTTGTAATAAAATAAAATATTATTAGCAAGCAAGCAAGCAAGCAATCCTAACATACAAAAAGTTCAAGTCTATTATTATGCGAAAAACTCCCTAATAATTAATTCAAATAACGAAGACTTCACATGGTCAGTATATTTTATGACCGGATTTTCTCAATGAAAATGCAAGATCCTCAAGCCAAAAGAAGAAGAACGAATACGGAAAATAGAATAGTAAAGGGTCAACGTCTAGCCGTAGCCACCTAGCGGCAACTAAACAAACCATTTCGCCTCCGACGCATTTCATCAGTTATGGGCAGGCAACCCAAAATACTCAGTGAATGCTGCTGTCTCTCTCCGTCGCAGGCGGAGGGTATCTATGAAATAAAACAAAGTTATTGTTTTATTGGCAGAGGAGGTATATTTACATAAATTTGTTTTTAATTTTTCTTGGATTATGTGCTGTGTGTTTTATTATTATGGTAATGTGTTGGCCGTTGGTGAGCCGATAAGGCGACCGCCTCAGGCGGCATGTTTACAGGGGCGCCAAAATGATTCGCTTCAACGTAAAGTTAGTTTTTAAATGTACTGGAATTTAAAAGTGGGTGTTGGTCTTCAAAAGTGTGAAGATGAAAAGAAAATCAATGGGGTGAATAATTAGGTCTTTAGACTTGTAGAAATAAAAGAATTAATTTCAACCTTTTTTTTTTTAATCTTCACAAATTTGAACCTGAAATTTAATTTCCTTGTTAGACGGCAAAATTGTAGCCACCTCAGCCGGCATTTTTCCTCGAGCGGGCTCTGGTAGAAACACCCTGTAGACAGTATGAACTTAAAAACAAATATTTAGAAGTTGTGAGGTTCAATAATCGTAAATCTTAATTTGTCACAACAGCAAAAGCTAAATTGTTATTTAAATAATTTAAACTTAATACAATATTTATTAGCACGTTAAAAGATAATAACTTCATGTTTGGTTCACCCTGCACCACTCGTCACCAACACTGCTTTCTAGTAAAACAATAGTACAATATTAGTTAGTACTGGTAGCGTCATCATCAAAAACAGTGAACCTACCCGCTCTATAAAAAGGTTATTAAAACAAATAAATATTCAAAAAAAATTGAAATGTCACCAAAAAATTTGTAAAACTTACTAAAAAGTAAGAAAAAAAATTATAATAAAAAGAAGTCGGGTAATAACATATGAAGACCACACGAAAGTCCATTTTTTATAAAATTATATTTTTGCAGTATAATATACCTTCTGAGGTTATGCATATTTTAGTACTGAAAGAAATTAAAATATTAATAAGGATTATGTCTAAAAAGTGTTTAAAAATATCGCAAACTATGAAAAACAATTCAATATCAAATAATAATATGAAGTCTTCATATGGCATTAAAGTATTATATAAAATTTTTGTTTATTTACTTATTAACATTGAGTAGTTGAGCACATATGTAAATACACGATTTTTTAAAATTATTTTTGACTTTTTAGTGAGATTTACCAATTTTTTTAAAGTCGGTTATTTTTTTTATTATTTATTTTCTGCTATTTTTTCTAATTATTACTATTAAATCGGTAAATGCTCACTAAAAAACACTACTTATACCTTTTTAGCGGTTAGCTGCAGCCCCGTGTATATCGATTTATAAACTTTTTACAGCAGTGGAGGTTTAATTAAGGAATTAAAAATATATATATTTAACCAACCAGACCTAACCATACGGTTTTTTATATTGTCTGTCAAAAGCTTATAAATCGATACACACGGACCTGCAGCTAATCGCTTGTAGAATACAATGTCTGTCATAAGCTTATAAATCGATACACGTGTGGCTGCAACAAATCGATACACACGAGGCTGCAGCTATCCGCTTGTCCTTAGTTTGGTGAAAAGGGCAGAGACAAGAATGAGACGAGTTACTGGTCCTGGAAATTTGTCCATTACGTTTTATCTCTCTCTGGTTTAACGCAAGTTCCTATAACTATGTCTCTGTCATTTATCATGGGAGGTAACGCAGAGGGTGCAATCATCGCCTTTTCATGGTTGCCAAGTTGTTTACAATTTCTGCATGTAAACTTTAATGTCTTTCTTTGGCTAAAACCTGATTATACTATCAAAGAGTAAGGAAATTATAAGAGTTATCATGGAATAGCCGATTTAAGGAGAGGTCTTGCGAAAACTCCCAATATAATTTTATTTGTTTTTCGTTGAAATACCGCTAGTTAGTCATTTTTGCCAGCTTACGTGTCTTCCCACCGCTGATGTTACACGAGACGAAGCTTCCACCGACGCATTTAAAGTGTAAAATGGCAACAATGACAAGCCTGCCGCCAGGCAGCACTGAGCCTGCCGCAAAAGCGGTACGAAAATTTTAGCATGCCATGGTTTCTCTTATCCGTAGGTATGTTACTTTATGATACTATATACCAAGAATCGAATATTTTTAATTGACAACGCTGATGCAGGCAGTCACGCCAAAATGTTATTCGATATTTGTGTTTGATATTTTTTAATCGCCGATTTGTTTGGACAGTTTGTTTATATTTTTTGTGATTTATTGTGTGTTTTGTGGTTTTTTACCTTTAATTGGATTTTGAATATTGACTTTTATTTGTGATCACAGTGTATATATTAAATTTGTGCTTTTCAATAGATAATTTAAGGTAATATTGACATGGTTATCTGTAAGAAAAATCTTTACGAAAACCAAATAAATGACATTTATAATTTAATTTGTGTAATTATTGAACTAAACCCCAATATTTTATATTAATAGGAAATAAAAACAAGTACCTAATATTAAGGGCAAACGGCACAGCTATATAATTTGAATTTGGCGGGCAAACGATAAACTCGACTCACGCGCCATCTGCGTTTACCTTCCTTGAAGACAGACAAGGAAGGCCCAGCAGCTATCTCTCTTTCGGATAATTTATTTACATTTAGTTGCTCGTCTTATTATTGTCTCTGAAAAGGGTTAATTTTTCCCCATGGTTGTCGATTCTGCGCCTATAAGCGAGGTCTCCGAACGTGTCGAATTCTACCAAAATATTTAAAAATCGTACATAACCCTAAACTCTCCTGCGCGTCTATGACCCTAATATAAATTAAGGTGTTTGTTAGTTTGCTATGATTTAGATAATTATTTGTTTGTTTTTGTGTTATTAGAATGCAAAAATTTATTTTATTGTTTTTACAATGATAGAAAAATATAATTTTAGTTCTAGCCATGTGTTTAATGTCCAAACAATGTGTCCTTGATTTTTGCAAAGATTCACAATTTTCTAAAGCTAATTCGGTATTGAATTTTTTAGTTTAGATAAATTGGTCACATATTTGTGCTTTACCGATTTAAACTATTCACAGTAGGAAACATTGATAGCTATTTATTTGAAGAAATTTTAAGTTAATCTTCAAAAAAAAAAAATAATAATTTGATAAAAGGAAGGAGTATCCGATAGACATAACTGCTAATGCCATAGTGTGAAATTGACTCCAAGAGTAATAAAAGTGGATTAGAAACCTAACCCTTTTTTGTTTTGTGTTAAAAACAATAATTAAAAAGTTGCTTAATAATGATATCTGATATTCCGTTAATTTAATTCGCATTAGCTGTATGTGTGTCCTTTTTTATCCTGCACAGTTAAACAGAGAAGTATTAGTACACATATAGACATTTTACAAACATTTCCGATGTTTAGTCTATTGTGACACAGAGTACGAAAAAGTGTAATTATCGACTTCTCGAGTAGAATTCTACGATAGAAAGCGAGGTGAAGAATTCTATAGAGCACGGAGTCCCGCTGCTGAAGGCACCTCTGATTTCTACTTTTTCAATCGGCTTAATTCTTTATTATCTTAGCATATACCTATCTAGAGGCAGCTTTATCGCACGAACAACGCACGGCATAGAGAAAAAATGGGTCTAGTACCTTTCGTAACCGCGTAACACACAAAAAAAATATACAGGCGAATTGAGAACCTCCGCGTTTTTGAAGTCGGTTATATAAATAAATAAAGCAGAACTGTAAAAAGCATGGAGCATTTGTGACGCCATCCGAAATTTTCAAAGAATTTCCTGGTAAACCCAGAATTATTTATACAGATTACTTATTTGCATAAGTCTAACTTTTGTCTACATATCATCCAAATCTCCTTTGGGATGAAAAATTGAAGATATTGAATTTAAACACCTTAGAGGGCTGCTTGGACATGGTGTCTTGATTTTGTTGCAATATAGGGTATCTTGATTATTAGTAGACATATAGACGTGCCAGCTCGATGCTTCCAATTGAGTTTCAAATACCAGCAGGTGACGATTAGACCAAGAACAGACGTACGTCTGCTAAAATATTTTTCATGGCTTTCTTTGTTTGTGATATACCGGGCGAAATATATTTTTTCCATTTTAGAACTTTAGAAAAACTTGTTAGTAGAGATTTTTACGTAGAATCCAGTGGTGTAGTTAGATTTTTTATATTTAATATTTTTTGAGATATGGGCCAAACGTGATTTTTCTTATGGAACACTTTGTATGTTTTTAAATTATTAAACTATGGAAAATAGTAGCTTTTTAAAGGTTATGTCACACTATACGGAAACACTATAACTTAAAATTTAAACGTATTTTGTACCTTGGTTTTGAAAAAAAAGTTAATATAGTGTTGTCGCATAGTATATGATAGCTAGTAGTTATTTTATATTTTAAGACCCTAAATCGATGTTTTAAACTGTAAAATTGAACTCGCATAGTGGGCATGACCTAGACTTAAAATCAAAAAAGTTTGCTTCAGTCCATACTTTGTTTACATTTGTAAGATGTGTGATATCCGTATTACTTATGAAATAAAAGAGTTTATTTCTAACTACAGATTTACTAAGACTCTACAGTCACATTATAAAGTCAACATGGCGGAAGCCTATACGGGCGCTACGCGGGGTCGTCGTTGAGCGGTGGGCACGTGGTAGCTTGGTTGGCGTAGGGAAGCATACTGCCGTCGTGGTCACAAACCTCGTTCGCCGTGTTCCGTGAAGTGGCAGGCATGCGCTGTTGTAGCTTGGCGTGATGTATACCGGATGTCCGTCGTCTGGTGCCGTATGTCACAAGATGGATGGGGATTTTTAAAAATAAATTAAACTTTCTCTGATGTGACCTACACATTTTACAACAATTTCTAAGTTTTAACTATTATACCCCAACCACTCCTTAGTTTCTCAAGTTTGTTTTCTTAAAATAAGTATTTTGGAGCACACCGCCACTGTTTTTATACTGTAAATAGTATCCAAAATCCGTATGAATCAGTGATTTTTAGAAAAACAATAAAGTAGTAAAAAACCGTCTTATTATCAATATTTAAATTTTGAAGGTTCCACTAAATTGAAGTAATCACGCTCTGCATCCCCACTATCCCCAAAATGCTAGTGAACTAATTTTAATTTATATTTTTGTAGAGTTTTGTAGTTTTTGGTACTTCTACTTGTTCTTCAATATTTGTGCATCAGGTTATAGGCTATACCAGCGGCTCTCAAACTTTGGGGCGCGCCCCAGGGAGCGTCGTGTTAAGTTGGTAAGGGGGCGCAGTAAATTTAAAAGCAATATTATTAAAACCGATTTATAAAATTTTGATTTTCAGACATTGAACTACAAAGTTATTCTAAGCTTAACAAATTTTATATATTTATATATATTCTTGGAATTCTGCTGATATGCGCTTGCTTTGTGGCAGACAATTTCTGTTAATTGGGTTCCACATTGGAAATGGAGTTCTTTTTCTAGTTAAAGCTTATTTCGATAATTAGATTTTAACGAAGCAACAGCAGAAAAACCGGTTTCACAAAGATAGGACGTGGGGAAAACTAACAAAATCCGTATCGCTTTGGTTTTTATTACTGAGAAGTCATTTGGAAGTTCGATACAGAAATTTGCTAAAGATTTGGTACTGAAATTCATTTTAGGGAAGTGCCGGACGAAACATCTAATAGTTGTTTTTTTCCGGTGATATTCCATTAGGTTTACTGTCAAATGTATTACAAACCCAATTCCAATTGGACAGATTGATATCTTTTTCTGCAAAAAACTATCTTCGGAAATTCGTACTCATGTTTTCTAAATGGCTGTCCATGGTTTTAAACATTACAATTTTATGATTCTCTTAAAGTGGAAAATCCTGGATACTTCTAAACAGTATGGGAAACATATCAAAGCAATTTTTTTCAACTTGTTTTTCCATAAATGCATTTTTAACTAAAACATTCAATCTTTTCACTCAAATTTAATACATTTAAGTTTTTTCCCCTGGAGTTGAAGATTAAGAGTATTAGGTTTCTCAAATATATTTAGCAAATAAGAAAGCTTTATTAAAAATAACTTGTCGCAGAATTCTGCCGAACACTTATGACCTTACGACCTTCTTCCTTCAAAAATAGCGCTTTTTCACTTCTCAGTTCGTAGATACGCTTGACAACCTTACCACGGGATAACCTTCTGGATGAAAAATAAATTATATATACAGGGTGTCCAGTAACTCAATAGACAAACTTTAAGGGGTGATTCTACAATAAAAAATAAGAAAAAAACCTCATATAAACATATTATGTCCTAAACATCTTAGTTTTTCAAACTACGGGGTGTTAACATTTTTAAAAAATTATCGTCTTTTTATCATAGCTTTTATACCAATTCAAAGTCGGTCTATATAGGGTCGCGACATTCGGCCATATTGCTTTGACGTGTTATGACGTCACATCTCCCATTTTTCGGCCATGTTGTTCAGTGCCGGAGACATACAGTTTATTGTATTAGTAGAACAACCGTTTACACAACAGTTTTTAATCATTATTCAGTTGTAAATTCTTTTACTTTAAATAAACAACATTTGGAATTACATCTTTTAACAAATATCACTTTGAAAACAATGCAAAATGAAATGCGCAAATTCAAGACGCCACTGGATTGATCATAGCTTTGATTTTACCCAGTCTTGCTAACTTTTCTCCGTGGAGTGCCCTTCCTTGCGTCCCCGACCTCGAACCGCCTAAAAGTTGAGGATGTGTCGCAACCTTATAAATATAAACTAACCTTGATACCAATTAAGATTTTTGTCAAAAAATTGGAAGACGTCTTTTATGTATCAAAAGACATTTTTTGACATATCAGAAAATAGTAAATTATTAACAGTGTCGTCCATAAGGGGTTTGGGGTAAATATTTTTAAGAAAAAATGTGGTACGCCACTGCATTTTTAAAATAAAAATATTTTTTGAATCCCTGTTTAGTTTAGAACCAACTTGATCTCTCGACTTTTTAATGAACGGTTTTTGCATAAGAAAATAAAAACCATTTTTTGGCATGGTCAATTCGTATATTGCTAATATCAAATTCTACAGTAAAAATACCATTTGTTATTTATTCTTTAAGTAGATACGGATTTGACCATGCCAAGAAATGGTTTCTATTTATTTACGCGAAAACCCTGATGTAACAAAAAAGTCAGGAGATCAAATTTGTTCTAAACTAAACGGTGATTTAAAAAAATATTTTTATTTCAGAAAAATGCAGGCATGGCAAAAATATACATTTTTTCCTGAAAAATATTTACCCTAAAACTTTTATTGACGATACTGGTAAAAATTTATTTTTTCTTTCATATCAAAAAATGTTTTCTGATGCATAGAAGATGTCTTCCAAATTTTTTAAAAACATTTTAATTGGTATAAAATCAATAATAAAAAACGATAATTTTTAAGATTTTTAACATTCCGTAGTTTAAAAATTTAGACGTTTGTTTATATGAAGTTAAGTCCCCAACGATTTTATTATTTGTCTGATCAATATCACCGATTGATAAGAAGATTGGTACGATCTGGTAGCTAGGCCTTACCTAATTATTTTTTTTGCTTTTAGTTCAATAAAACTGCTCGACATATTTTTTTATATATACATACTAGCCGACCGTGCCCACTTCGTTGGGCGTTAATTATATTTTTTCTGAACTTTTTTTCAATCATAATAAATATAGCCTATAATATTCTTTCATAGTGTAGCTTTCTAATTGTGAAAGAATTTTCATCATCGGTTCAGTATTTCCGAAAATAAGCCGTTACAATTAACCAATCAACAATCGACCTAACCCTGGCGGGCGACACCGGGCTTTTATATATTCGGGAAAGTTTGAGAATATTTTCTTTTTCACACCTTATAAAGTTTAAATACTCGACAACAGATGGCGCCACAACTTTTCTGAATGAAGTTCATATACTTGACAACAGATGGCGTCCCTACACTTAATTTTCAAGTTGAAGGGTTGGAAAAGCCCTTACCCATATAACATTTTTTGCCGGCAAGGCATTGGCAAAAAGGTATCAAAAGACATCAAAATGGGCAATTGGCCGTTATTAGGCCACGTGTTGCAGAAAATGTGATGGCATCCATCATTAATAAGTTATTATGAAAAAATGCGTTTAGGATGATGGCATCCTTCATTAATAAGTTATGCTGAAAAAATGCATTTAGGATAATGGCATCCATCATTAAAAAGGTTTTGGCAAAAATATGCCTTTTAGATGATGGCATTACATTATTTTTTCCTAATGACAATAAAATGCATTTTTACCGTCCAAGGAACTAAAATGTGCATAAATAATGCACATGCTTTATGTGTGTTTATGTACAGGGTGTCCCATATAAAATTAAATACTATAATTTTGAAAAAAACCATAAGAGATACAAGAAAAAGTTAAATGCAGAAGTTGTTCAGTGAAATGTATTTTTTTAGTATTTTTATTGTATCTTTTATGGTTTTTCCAAAATTATAGTATTTAATTTTATATGGGACACCCTGTACATAAACACACATTATGCATGTGCATTATTTATGCACATTTTAGTTCCTTGGACGGTAAAAATGCATTTTATTGTCATTAGGAAAAATAATGTAATGCCATCATCTAAAAGGTATATTTTGCCAAAACCTTTAATGATGGATGCCATCATCCTAAATGCATTTTTTCAGCATAACTTATTAATGATGGATGCCATCATCCTAAACGCATTTTTTCATCATAACTTATTAATGATGGATACCATCACATTTTCTGCAACACGTGGCCTAATAACGGTCAATTGCCCATTTGATGTCTTTTGATACCTTTTGCCAATGCCTTGCCGGCAAAAATGTTATATGGGTATATCTTTAAAAATACTCCCTTTAGGTTAAAACGGGAACATTCTTGTTCGAGGGGGATAAAGGGCTATCACACTATATAAGTCCCTTTATCGTATAGGGACTCCTTTTCAAGTTTTATCGGTACGCACATTTTATCAACTTAGTTTTATTATATATAATGATATAATTTATTTTTAACTTCTTCGTTTTGTTATTAGTTTATACTTCTCATTCTATCGAGTTCATTTAATGTCTTACTATAACTAACCAGATTTTTGAATTTTTGCATTCCAATAAATCTCTCGTGATATTAGGGGGAGGAGTCAAAGAAAATCTTACCAAATCTTACCAGGGAGGGGTCCAAAAATTTGAAAAACGCCTCACGAAAAGACTCAATATATAGTTTTGTTTTGACAATAATTAAGGCTTAATATCTCCTTAGGTTATTTTTGCAGATGCTCATTCTCTTAGCAAAATTTTAAATAATATTTTGGCACATTTTGTCTTTTCTATGGACAATCCACGAAGGCTAAAAACCTAAATACTAAGTGTCTTGTCCTAAGCAAGGTAAGAGGAAGTTTGTTAACACGGGGCTTAAGAACTTGTAGATTTGGGGGAGAAGGAAAGACCTCCGCTGGGAGAAGGTACCACATTCTAGAAACTCTAGGGATAAAAGAACGAACGAAATGGAAAGTTCGGCGCCTGTCCAGTTGGACCGTATAGGCACTCGTGCGGCACCATGAGTTTCTCTGTTGGGAGCTGCAAGTGGAGGGACTATTCTGGATAATTCGTCCAAGCAGAAGCCGTAAAAGTATCTATAAAAAGAAATAGATCTCCCACAGCTCGACAATAGGCAAGAGAAGAAAGCCTTTGAGTAAGTAAAGGATCATTAATAAGACGAACAGCTCTTCTTTGAATGGCATCAAGAATGCTGAGGGTTGTGGGGCACGCCATTCCCCAGACATGAGAATAATATTTCTGAGAGGGTCGAATTTGGGACACACATACAAAATTTATAAATTGGAAGGAAAAAAAACTTTTGGCTCGGAAAAGAAATCCAATCTTTTTTCAAGCCTATAGCTATAGATACAATGTGTTTATGCCAGTTAAGGTTATTCTTAAATGTGATGCCCACAAGGTTGAATGTATCCTTGCTCTGCAAAACCTGGCTACTAAGCAAAGGGTGAGTGTTTGATGTTTTTTTCCGCGACAAGGAACATGATTTTGTTTTGGATGCATTAAATTAAACAAGATTTTTGGCGCCCCAATCCAATATCAAATTGAGGTCCTGTGAAAGAGATATCTGCATCGCCCTGCGTTTGCTTTTCAAGTCGGGTTGAGAGATTGGTTTGAGAACCTGAAAACTGGAGTGAAGGGTACTATCGTCAGCAAAACTGAATGGGATTGGTTGTGGAATAACGAAGGTCGTTGATGTGAAGAAGAAACAAAGTTGGTGCCAGTACTGAGCCCTGAGGCACTCCAGCAATAAATTTCGTATAAGCTTGAAGACTGGCCATCAACAATGACTGTCGATTAGAAAGATAACTGGACAGCCAAGAGCAGAGTTTAGTTGAAAGACCGTAGGAGGGAAGTTTATTGAAAAGTGCATCATGCCAGACCTGGTAATCCTGGTTCCAGTTGTGTAAAACGAAAGAAAAAATACCTGCTGTAGATCTCTTGTGACGAAATCCTTACTGCCTGTCATGTAAAATTTTATGTTTTTCTAAATACCTAAGAATTTGCGAGTTAATGGATTTCTCCATTACTTAACAAAGCATTGAGAGGAGTGAAATCGGTCTATAGTTGAATGGAAGAGACTTAGATCCTTTCTTGGGAAGTTTAGGAGCACATTTTTTAAAAACGATTGCTGGTATGCCTTTTAGCCTAGACGATATCTTGGTGTTTAGAAAAGAAAGGATACGCTTAATGTGTTTTACCTTCAAAATAATATTGTACATTTTATAAGGAACTGGGGAAATAATTGGAATTGGATGATTGATAGGTGGATGAAGGGTTAAATTGGCAGCAAATTGTTTAGCAAATAGCAAACGATTGGCAGCAAATTGTTTAGCAAATAATTAACGATTTCATATTGAGGTAGTGAAAATGGGGTGGAAAATATGTAATTCGTCATTTTGCGGAATGGATTAGAATTTACTTTTTTCACTGTGGGCTCTATTCTGCCAATCAAGCTTTAATTTGATACCCATATTGAGGTTGTAGTAAAGTAATATATAATCGACCATCTTGGATTTATAATTATAAAAAATGTAGTATATTGTATTGTCATCAAGATTAATTAAATTAAAAAAATTCCAATTACTAGATTTGACCCAAATAAATAACAAATTATAAATAATAACAAACAGGTCAAGTAAAACCGTTTACTACTCTAATAAATACTTCCAAAACAATATTTAGATCATTGCTTGGAGCTTCCCGATGAATCATGCAATGTGTCCAAATATTATCTGAGGATTACTTGTTCGCAAGCGCTTGCAAACTATTCTATTTACCATCCATCAGTGCAAATCCCAACACAATTTTTTGGTTGCAAATTTGCCGCAATCCAAGAATTATTTTGTGATCCTGAATAATTCGTTGGCTGTACTTTTCATTCAATAAGTGTGCAAAACAGTAATTCTTAACATATTGTGATACTTTAACAGAATATGATGTAACAAATTTAATGGGGTTTATTATTGAAGTCGGTTGCTTTATCAAGTTAAAGAGCAGATTATGTTCCAATTAGCTTAGATTCAAGCTTCTCCTGAATGTCAGCCGATATATCCGAAATTCTTCGACATATAGTATCATTTGAACAAGAATAAAAATAAATTACAAAAGAATGCTGCTCGACCGATACGCGTCTTCTAAATTGATGGTAACATCGAAGCTTGACCACGGCAGAAATAAACCGTGGCTTGACGATCGATGATCGATGGTATAATAATAAAAATTACAAGGTATAAATCACCACCTTCTTGATGTTTGAAATTGTAATTGTGGTCTATCAGTCTTGGCCACCGAGTGTTCTTTTTTATTTTTAAGTAGCCAAAATTGTTTCCAAATAATTATTAGGCCCAGCATTTTTATTACAAAAGGTTACTCAGTGTTATGATAAAGTCGATAAAAAGGAAAGGGCTACGCAATACCCACCCTTGTTTCCTTGCTGATTATGGGAAATATTAACACTTATTGCTAATTAATTAATGCTTTTAAATATTTAACACTTAATTATTATAGTAAACATAAACAGTTAATATTTTACCCTTTAAAAATCCAAACCACATTTATGTATAATTATGTCTTTTCAGGGTCAACTTGGATATCTTGAGATATCGCCGGTATAAAGGTACTAAGTAACGTTTTTTTCTCAAAATGAGTTGGGCATACCCAAGTTACTTGCGGTGATTGTTCTATCATATGAACAACTTAAATCTGCCATGTTTGACTTCTGAAGCCCTTATGTAAAATATTAAATTTCACCAAAAACTTTTGTCGTAACGCTAAAACTCCCTAAGTAAGTTAAATCGTAAATAAATAATATTTCGTATGAGTCACTTAGTTAGTTTTTTGGATGCAAAATTCGAGACAGGATATTAATCAGTGGTGTATTATGTAAAACTATTAATTTAGTTTTAAGTTTAGTAAGCTAAGAATTTTTTCTAATGTTTTTATGTGCAGTTATATTACTATATTTATATGCACTATATGGTAAACTTACTGGGTTACAAAAGAGAGTACAAAAAGTGATATTTTTAAAAGTTTTTTTTACGTTCTTTGGATATTTTTTTTGTAAAAATTAAAAGCAACTCTTTATTAAATCCATTATTTCTGATAGAGATGTAAAACATGGTAGCAAAGGCTTTTCTTTTTTTTTTTTGTTCAAAGCAAACTTTATATAAAATTGCTGATATATCTAAAACATAAAAAATTGTTACTTAGTTAGTTTTACCTTTATACCAACAACATTTAGTTTTTGCCATTTTTTTATATTTCTTAATAAAAAAAATCCAGTGTTTCCTTATATTGTTTTACAAGCAAGTTTTCTTCATATACTAAGTAAACTATTCTTTTAGCTTAAAGAAGGAGATTGTTTACCAGAAAACATATGCATTCCCTGTATGGACAAGACAACAGAGTTTTATCAATTTAGACAACTATGTGAATACAGTGATGCTATTCTTCGTTCTATTTTAAAAAGTGGTGAAACAAAGCCTCAGCCTCTTACTGTACCACTTGTACCAGAAGTTTTGAATTTAAAAAAGGAAATAAAAGAAATTAACAATTCGACTGTGATTACAGAAAAAAATAACAGCAAACATGAATGTGACATGGCCAACGAAAATCTTAAGCATGTAAAATCTGAAGATATATCAGAAGATTTTAATAATGTTCTTACTTTGGAAAATGAAAAGAATCAAAAAGTAATGGTTAAAGCAGAAAGCTGTACTAATTCTGTGAACCATAAAAATGGAAGAAATAAAAGAAAAAGAGATATAAAAGGTATTTTTAAGTAGTAAATAAGCTGCTTTATTAACTATTGTGCCTCCACAAAAAGTAATTATAAAGTGCAAAACATTTTATGCATAACAACTTAGAATGAGCAATTTAAACTAACCTTAAACTAGCATAAAACTCTTATACACTTATACATGGTGGTCCCTAAGTAATGGGCTAAAATTGAAATAAAGAATTGCGGCGTTAAAATATTGAGATTTAACTTAACTTACCTCAATACAAAAGTTGATATTAACTGAGATGCAGGGTGTCAAAGTTCAAAGCATATATATATATATATATTAATAAAAGGTAAAGTTCTTTGGGCATATGGCTCATCAATGACTGTAAAAATAAATAAATAAAAAATACCCTGTAAGAATTCGGCTACTATGGTTGGTTGAGACTTGTCAAACCGCTTCAGGTCGCTAGACGCCTTGATGACGCCCCGACTGACTGTAAATATTCTTTCCGGATCCCAGAACTAATAAATATGCCCAAAGAACTTTACCTTTCATTAATGTATTTATATCAAGGCTCAAGAACCTTTCAGTTATTTATATATATATATATATATATATATATATATATATATATATATATATATATATATATATATATATATATATATATATATATATATATATATATATATATATATATATATATATATATATATATATATATATATATATATATATATATATATATATATATATATATATATATATATATATATATATGCTTTGAACTTTGACACCCTGCATCTCAGTTAATATCAACTTTTGTATTGAGGTACTATATATACTAACCAAACCGTTTTTAGGTAAATATATAAAGGGTAATTAATTACATGTTTTTATATTATTTGTCACTCTGACAGTAACAGAATCATTAGAGGATGCCGTACACGTTAAATTGAGCTAAAACACGATTCGCTGCCGTTTTTAAATATTTGTTTTGGAAAAAAGTTGTATATAGAAAAGTTTTTAAAATGATCCAAAGATTATCGGAAAGTTAATTAAATTTTGGTAATGTTTATAAATTAACACAATAAATTTCACAAAATTACAAAACCGTGAAAATAACCACTTTCCGATAATATTTGGATCGTTTTAAAGAACTTTTCTATATACAACTTTTTCCAAAACAAATATTTAAAAAACGGCAGCGAATCGCGTTTTAGCTCAATTTAACGTGTACGGCATCCTCTTAAGGATAATTGAAACCAGCAATAATTGATGTATAGTGTGTTATACATTTTTGATGTAGAATTTAATACAGAGAGTCAGAATTTGTTAAAATATACAGGGTGTTCCATTAAAAACAAAAACCTACTTGATAATAAAAATTCTGTTTTTGAGAAACCTTGTATATTAATTTGTACCGTCAATTAAAAGATTGTATCCAAAGAAACATCTCTTATTTTAAATTTATTTTTGTATCTTATACAGGAGCGAAGCTATTTCATGTATAAATAGAGTTCGGACACCCCGTATACTTTTTGGTTGCACTAAACCACTTAAATGCAAATATCTTGAAAACAATGGCTCAGAGCCATTGTACACCTTTTGTGTAGAAATCATAGGAAAATTTACTGGTTAACTTTAATGGTACATACAGAGTAGCACAAAAAGTTGAGACGTTTTAGAGAAAATAGGTGGTGTCCTCTAGTCAACACCTAAAAATTAACATCAGATATGAAGAGCTCATGTCAGAAAACCCCTAGATACCGAGTTTTATTACAATAATTAAAATGTATTAAATATTGTGGAAATACTTTGAAAATATTTTTGAACTTTGACACCCTGTATCTCAGTTAATATTAACCCTTGTACTAAGGTAAGTTTAGTTAAATCGCAATATTTTAACGTCACAATTATCCAGCTAAATTTTGGCCCATTACTTAGGGACCATCCTGTATAGATTTTTCCGGCCCGGAATCCGATATATTTTTGCTTTCATGGAAAGGGGGTTATGTAACACCTAGTTTAAAAGGCCCTTTGGTTCTTTACTCAACGAAACTTTGTTTTTGAAAATCGGCTCAGCTGTTCCAGACTTAAAACCGTTTGAAATTTGGCTGAGATTCTGTCCAAACAGTGCAGTTTTAATGACAAAGTTTCGTTAGGTAAAAAATCAAAACCTTTAAAATTAGGTGCTATATAACCCCTTTCCATTTGTCAAAAAATTGTTGTCATTGTGCCTTTGGCACTACGCCACCGAAAGTATTTTAAGTGCCACCCTTTTACCCGATCTCGATATCTTGATCCATTTAAAAGATAAAGGAGGAAGGGCTTAGTATATTTGCGTGTAAACAAACTTATCTTATTATCTCGATGCGTTTTTGTTCAACGTAAAATGAACTATTTAAAAGGGTTTGCAGATATACAGGGTGCCTGGAAAAGTGAGGTCAAAAATGATAGGGGTGATAGACTGAGCCAAAATAGTGTTAGTACTTCTTTAAAAAAAAGTTCTATCGCGCTTCGTTAGGGAGATATTGACCTTTAAAGTTGGTATAAAAAAACCTATTTCAATAATAACTTTTGAACTATTGCTACAGTACTAATGATATTTGGGCTACTAAATATTCTTATACTAATGCTTCTTCCCATAGGTAAACGGCTATTTAGTATGTCAATGAAATTATACAGGGTGCGACGACTTTTTTCATTTATTGTATGCATTTTTAATACTGGTGACAAATTCGACATTTTGCTTTGACCGCTTAATTCCTTTATCATTTTTGTACAAAAAAGGTATACCTTATTTGAATTGATATCTTGGACCATTTTTCATAAAATCGCATTTTAAATCCAGACATACCAGCATTTTGTATGTAATAAAAAAATCAATTTTTTCAGAAAATTAAGTTTTCCTCCCTAATGAAGCGCGATAGAACTTTTTTTTAATTTAAAGTACTAACATTATTTTGGCTCACTCTTAACACCCCTATCATTTTTGACCTCACCTTTCTGGACACCCTGTATATAAAATGATACACAGTAAGAATAATAAGAGTTCCCCTCCTCCCTTTATTTTTTGAATGAGGCAAGGTATCAAGATGGATCAAAATTTAATGAAAAGGGTGCATAAATATTATATTTTAGAGTGAAATTGACAGATGAAAATTTTAAGATGGCGGCCGGGTGCTATCTTGTGAAAAATTAAATAGAAATGGGGGCTTGTGACACATCATTTTAAAGCTTTTAGGGAGTACTTTGTAACCCTAGAATATAAAGTCAATAACTTGACCTAATACAAAATGGCGGTACTTTGCAAATTTTCTTAATACCAGATTTGAATGGCCATATTTTCACACATAATAAAGTAAGATGTACTAAATGTGGTATTTTCCTAAAGCTCTTTTAAACATCTTTTTAATGGTAATATAATATACGGGGTGCTTCATTAAAAATATATATGCTTTTATTTACCCTGTATATCATCACAAGAAAACACCACAGTAGGTACAACTTACTTTATTAGTTTCGGAAATATGGCCATCCAAATCAGGTATTCAAGTAATTTAAGTAATTTTTAAAGTATTGCCATTTTGTGTTAGGTGAAGGTATTGACTTTATATTCTAGGGTTATAAAGTACTCGCCTGAACCTTTAAAATGATGTGCCACAAGAGCGCCCTTTCCATTTAACTTTTTTTTAAGATGGCTCCGAGCCGCCTGATATGAATCACGATATATTGCGATATTATCCAAATTTATGATATATATTAATAACTCAGCAGAAATGGGTTCCTACTTACTTTTAAACAAATTCGATGATTTAGTCAATAATGATTTACAACTGGCACCAAAGTAAAGTAAAGAATTATGTTACTTTTTGTAGGAAAGGTGCTAAGTGCCAAAAACATGAAAATGATATTAACTGAAAACAGTTTGGAGGTCATGAGTAAACTATTAGTATATTCCAAAAGACAATATCAAAAATCCACTAATACAATGAAAATATAATAAGCAAGTTGTGACCACATTGTAACACGACCATTAAAAGTAAACGCTGTGAACAATAACAACATAGCACTTAGCACTCCTAAATTCCTACACTTTAAACCTTTCTACGTTAGGGTCTTTAATTATGTCTGGAATTTTAAAAAAATATGTAATTTTTTTGAGTTTTTATCTACCCATATTAATGTTGGTTTATAAGTTTATTTTTTAAGCCAATAAATAACATTAGTTTATTCTTTGTCTTACTTAAAAACGTATAGCATGCACAGATATCAAGTTTTTATTATTAATAACATAATGTATTATCCTAGAAAATAAAATTATCAAAATATCCAATCTATGTTGTTAATTTTTTGTTTCATATTTTCCAAAAATATTGTAATATTTGCGATCTCTGCTATTTAAGAGAAAATGTTTTAAAAACTTCATATCAATGATATTATCCGGACCCCTGTACAGGGTGTTTGGTTATGTTTTGAACGGGGTCTACACGCTTTATTGCTTGAGATAAAAAAATATTTTAAAAACAAAAGTTTTAGGGTTTTATAAGAACCGCCAAGATCTGCCAAAAAACAAAACAAATGCCTATCTTAAAGTAAACACATGAGCATCAACTTTGTTATTTTAAATGGAACACCATGTATATTTTAAGTTCATGGGAAAGTATATATTTTCCTGTTTTCAAAAATGTATACTTTTCCTATGGTTGGACCACCAGTTATCGCAGAAAATGACTTTGAATCCTGAAAAAGTCAGCCGCTCTGATTCATAAACAATTTAACATGGGCGGCTTTGATTTCATTTGTTTCTTTAAATATGTCCTTTCTATTATTCGTTTTGGTTGAAATGAAGACATTGTCCGAAAAAGTAAATACTTTAATGTAAAAAGAATGTAGCTACATATTTGTTCACTTAACCAACCTGAAGTAGTACTATAAAACTTTATCACCAATAAATAAATATATAATAAAACTCACCAATAAATAAATATATATATATATATATATATATATATATATATATATATATATATATATATATATTTTATTTTATTATATATTTATTTATTGGTGATAAAGTTTTATAATATATATATAGTCCTTTTCTTTATTTCTAGTAGATGACTCTTCGCTTTTTTCTTACAACAGTATTTCTGTTCTCAAAATTTCTTACAATATAATAAACTGCAGATGTTGAGGGAGTTACTTTAGGATACTCCGTCCTATAATAATTTTGTGTTTGACGGTAATTATTTACTCGAAAGTAAGTATATTTTTGAAATATTTGCTTTTTCTTCCTCAGAATATCCCATATTGTAGAAAAAGTAATAAAACACGCGTTTAAAGCCAGTGACAGAGAGGCCATATTTAGAGAACCAAATGAAACCAAAGCAGCCCATATTAAATTGTCTATGTATCAGAGCGGCTGACTTTTTTAGAATATAGAGTCATTTTATGCGATAACTGGTGGTCCAAGCATAGACAAAGTATATATTTTTGAAATCCCGAAAATATACCTTTCCAGTGAACTTAAAATATACATGGTGTTCTATATAAAATAACAAAGTCGATGCTTATTTGTTTACTTTGCGATTGTAATTTGTTTATTTTTTAGCAAATCCAGTCGGTTCTTATAAAACCCTAAAACTTTTTTATTTAAAATATTTTTCTATCTTAAACAATAAAGCGTGTAGACCCCATTCAAAATATAACCGAACACCTGTACTTATGATCTTTTTTTTTTCATATTTGGAGATCAAATATCTGCCCTTAAATTTTTCTAACAATATTCTGTAACAGCCCGTATTTTTAGTTATGGATCGAGTTAATTGTGCACATTGCCAGCTGTCCTTTGAAAAATCAGAAATAAAAGTGAAACATCAGGAATTATATCATCCTGAAAGTAACTACCATTATTGTTATATATGTACAAAAGAACGTAGTAGTATTTATAACACTATAAATCAACTTCGAAATCATTTAAAATATCATAGGTTAGTAATAGGACGAATTTAATTATTCTTTTACATCCTATACTAATAGTTATGTATACCTTGAACTTCATGTTACCCATAAAATTGTATTACAGCACCGCGAATAAATTTCTGTTATCTATACTGATTGTCAAAATTGTTAGAAATTGTAAAATTTTATTATTAATAAAATTATTTGTGGTTCACTTTAATCTAAATTGTTCAGGAAATAACCTAGCCGTATATCACTCGACCTACAAGTTCAAATCGATTAAACTGTCCATTTTTTTTTGCATAATTGTCCTTGGTAAATAGTTTGATATTTGTGTTAAAACCATATGTTAAAACCTGTTCCTCTTGCTTTTATTGGGACATTATGGGTGAAGCCAGATCCCAAGAAGAGATCAAAGGTTTTTACCTTAGCACCTTCCTAATAATGTGCGAAGTTCCCATAAGTACGATTTTTTGGACTTCATACATCGATGGTTGGCCTGGGTTTATTTGTTAGAGCCCTTTTTAATTGTTCCTAATGCACCCACTATAATTGTTTCTATCTAGAGGTGCTAATTTTTTCAGTTTCTTTGATTAAGATGTTGGCATCATCTGGGACGGAGATGTCAATCAGTAAGCACATATTTTTATTTTAATCATGCATCACAATATCAGGTCTATTTGCAAGTATTGTACAGTCGGTAATTACTAATAATAATATAATTATTACAGCACCGCGAATAAATTTCTATTATCCATCCTAATTGTCAAAATAGTTAGAAAAGGTACAATTTTATTATCAATAAAATCATTTGTTTTATTTATTAATTGTTTACTTTAAGTTGTTCAGGAAATAATCTAGCCGTATATCACTCGACCTAAAAATTCAAATTGAATTAATTATCCACTATAATTGATACTACCATTGTTCTTGTGTTTCACATTTGGCTTATTTCTATCTGAAGGTCCTTGTACTAATTTTTTCAGTTTCTTTGATTAAGATATTGGCATCATCTGGAACGGAGATGTCAGTCAGTAAACACATACTTATTTTTATTTTTATCATGCATCACAATATCAGGCCTATTTGCAAGTATTGTACAGTCGGTAATTACTGATAATAACACTGGTCAACACGATGTTTGTGTCTGACTTCTCCATATTAGATTTTAGTTGTTTTTAGCCCAAAACTAAGGAAAACATGTATTTTTTTATTATTAAAGTTTGCTTTTGTAGAAATTAAAGCAATTTTCCAAGTGTTTGGGAAAAATCAATGATTTTTATACAGGGTGTAATTTAATTGATGGCTAAAAATGCAGGATCTAATTCCTTGGCTTAATTTAGGAAGAAAGTTCATATGATCATATGTGCTAAACCTCTAACCTTTTAAGTTATAGGGTGTTAAAATGTTTGAGATATTTCCATGAAATTTTACATACATCTACTAAGCACCAATAGGCATTTTTAAATGTTAAAGATTTGTAATTGTTTCTACCAGTGGCGTCCGAACGTCATGTATACTAGAATTTTTTAAAAAATATATAGTACGGCACTGGTTTTTTCAAAAATAAAAATTATTTTTAAAATCTCATTTTATTTTCCAGGAAATTAGCACCATGCACCATTTTTGCGCAAAAAAAATAAAAACCGTTTTCATGCATTTGTGGTATAACGAAATTATTTTAACATAGTATGCTGGTTCCCTTTTTTTTACGCAAAAACGGTGCATCGGAGGAAAAAAGTCAAGAGGTCAAATTTATTGCCCAATAAATGATGACTATTTTTTTAATCTATGGAAAAAGCTATGGCGTACCATGTTTTTCTTTTTTATTTGTATTCTTTTTATGTTTGTATGAGCTCTGTTATATTAAATATACTAATCAATGTAAATCAGACAAAAGCAAACTTTAAGAACTAAAAATAAAAATTTAAGTTTTTAATGTATATAATCAGAATTTAGGCATGAGAACAGAGAAACACATTTTTTTGTTGACCGGTGTAATATAATTATATTTTAAAAAAACTAATTGTTTTTTAGGTTTAATTTTCTATATTTTGTTTTAGGAAAAACGATCAGATTTGGCGTGTACTCAAAAAATACCATCAATTAAATAAATCCGTTAAACCAATACAGAACATATCTTCAAGAACAGTATTGTTTTTACTGACTCCCCTCTCTTATTATTATTCTAAAATATCCGACGCGACGTATCTCATGGCTCCGACTCCATAGGGCGTCGGGCGGGAGGCCATCCATATTGAAGACCACTCCTCGCGTCCGCTCGGTCAGTGATCTTCGGCCAAATTTTTTGCCCCAGTAGACAAAGGGATCCAAGGACAACAGATTTCTGCATTTTTATCACCAGTTATTCGGGTGTATTTTGACATGCTTTAATGTACCTCAACTCCCTTAATACATTATCCTTTATGCCTCCCAAAAGGCCTATATCAGGACAACCAATCGCACCGTATACTCCGGATAAAGCCTCCGAAGTTCGCCAAGAAGATCTTGATATTTGGCTCGTTTCTCCCGTTCTTTTATATCGATGTTAGTTTCTGCTGGGGCGAAGAAATCTATTACATTCATAGTGTGGTTTGTCTTATCAAGTTTGTCTGGTTTATTCGCTTGAGTTTGATGCGTGGTTGGAAACGCATAGTTCCAGTATATGCGACAGTTATCATTTTCCACTACTGCCTCAATGTCACCGGGAGCAAACGACAGTATTGCGGTTTCGATGCCGTAGTAACGTGGTACACTACTATTTGAGTCATGCCCTTATCATATTTTAGGCGACGTAAAAGAGTTTTGGAAATTTTATTTTTTACTAGCTGAGGGGAAACTTAAAAAATACATAAATAAAATTTATTTCGAGCATGAGTCCTTATATATAGTTCATGCATCATTATTAACTTTTAAATTATTTCCGTTTTTAGATCATTACCTACTTATCCATGCCTGATTTGTGAAAGAAAATTTAGAAGTAACTATCAAAGAACAATTCATATGAGACTTCATACTGGCGAAAGGCCTGCTACTTGTGAGATATGTGAAAAATCCTTTAGGGACCCACGTTATTTGGTTATTCATTTAAAAACCCATAGTGGTAAGTTTTTTCTGATAAGTGCGAAATTAATGAGAAATAAATATAACAAAAATAAATTAAATATACCTACTTTGTTTTAAAAGATTTCAATGAAAAAACCTAAATAAATAAGTTAAATGTTTATATTTAAAGTAAGGTTTTTTTATTTATTTTTAGTTTTAATAATCATATTTTACCCTTTACCTAGCATTAGACAACAAAAAACTATTATTTATACTATTATTCAGTATTTTTCCTTTGTTGGACCTAAATTGCTTTTGAGTACTTAAAATAATTTTTAGGTGCTCTTAGGTTTTAGTTCTGGGGGTCCTTTACCGTTTTACCCTATTTTACCTTTTTTTTATATTAAGATTTGTAACTTAAAATAATAAATTATAATAAAATATAGGGTTATATTTTACAAAAAAAACTAATGAACAGCGTGTCCCGCTTTTTATGAATACACCCTATTCCTTAGTTATTAATAAGGCTATTTCCCTGAAATTATAGTGGTGTTGGTATGTTAGAAAAATAAAAAGAATTTATTTTAGATATCTTCTTTATCACATTTAGAATTACAATTTTCAAAGATGCCTAATTCATATTTTTTTTAAACTCACTTAGTTTAAACTTGAAAATGGACAGAGATAGTACATCCCGAAACGTGGTGTGAATAAATGGAATAAAGACAATGGAAGTCCGAAGCGCTACTTCTAATATACTTACATATAAGAGTTATTTACCAGTTTTTTATTAATGTGTGCCTTGTAATTATATGTCGTATAATTATATACACGGTGTCGGAAAAACAATCTCTTCAATACCAGTAAAAAAATCAGTGGGTGATAGAGGAGCTTTCCTCGCCTGAGGCGGTATTTCCTCACTCACCTTTTAAAGGATTCGTTAACTCTTTACGAAAGTTTCGGGTTCTTGGTGAGTAAGTCACTTCTATTTTTCCTTAATTTTTATTTTCTTTTTCCTTTTTACCTCAAAATTATGTAAAAATCCGGAAGTAAAATGTTCGGATCTTCGGGTGAGGGATGCAACCGGGGGTCATAATCGAAGTTCAATTTTCTTTGCAGATACATATGGAGTTTACACCAATATACATTTCGTTCACCATTACCTTCAGACACCTAAGCCCGTTCACCATCACCTTCAGACACCCAAGCCCCACATACTTTTTCTAACGGAGACTCGAATAATACCAGTCCAAAAAAGCGATAGACTAGCATTTAAGCAAGAAACTACTACAATCAAACAATTTCAGAAGCCAAAGACTCCTTTGATAATCGCATAAAAGTTTTTTCTTGCTCAAATGGCAGTAAATCTTTCTGGTCCTTTGCCAAGAACATAAGTAGGCATTTTTGTATCAGTTCTTTTCCACCACTAGCTTTAGAAGATGAAATTATTTCTACCGCTAAAGGAAAGGCAAAACTATTTGCTTAACAGTTTGCTGGCAATTCAACCGTTGACCTTCCCGTAAATCATCTAATTCTAGCTATTACCCCACTTCCTTATGAAATGCCCGATATTATTTTTAGGGTGAAACATATTAAGTGTATCTTTTTATCAGGAAATCGTCTAGGCTAAATGGTTTACCAGTCGTTTTTAAAAAATGTTCTTTAGAACTTGTACTCATTTTACCCGACTCTTCCGCATTTTTTACGACACAGGTATTTTTCCGGAGAGCTGGAAAGTTGCACGTGTTCAACCTATTCCCAAGAATGGATCTAAATCTTCCATCTAACTATAGACCTATTTCACTTCTCCAAGTTCTTTGTAAAGTAATAGAGAAATTTATTAATGCTCAAATTATTAAGTACCAACACAGAAATATTCAAATTTTTTTATGACAGACAGTATGGATTTCGTCACAAAAGATCTACAACAGATCTTTTTTCCTTCGTATCACACAGCTGGAACAGGTCTTTTGAGTTTCTAGGTGAGTCCCAGATCGTTACTCTTGAGTATCCCAAGCTTTTGACCAGGTCTGGCCTGAACGCTTCTCAATAAACTTCCCTCCTATGGCCTTTTAACTATATTCTGTTCGTGTCGCAAATTGCATTCTTTTCAAAAAAAAATCATAACAAAAAACGGTAAAAGATAAAAGTTGAAATTTTCAGAAAAAAATGGCCACTTAATGTTGCAACTGTCAAAATTTTTTCAAAACAATTGATAAATGTTAAGTACTGAGTTTGGCAATTTGACTTTTCAAAAATCAAAATCGAAACGAAATTTTGCACACAGGTCAGAAATGGTCCCTCTCAGAACCCTATTGTTTTTGGGTTCATTCGGATAAATAAAAAAAAGTGATGTACGTTTTTGTATAAAAAATTGACCGACTTTGGGCCTTAATAACTCGAAAACGGTTTTACCAATCGTCATGCGGTAAGTGGATAATGAAAGACTGTCTTTTGAACACCTAAATGGTCTTCTGTTTAAAATATTTTATATTCTCTAAGAAATTTTTAAATGAAAAAAAATGATAAAAATTTTGAAATTTTCTCATGTTTTTATTTTTTTCTCAAAATTGTAAGCTTGAATCGAAAAAAACAGGTGTCGTTGGACTATTCGCAAAAAGTTCTATAAAAGGAGATATTTAACATAATTTTACTATTTATACAGCGTGTTTTATAAAGCTTAAAAATTTGGATTGTTTTGTTAAAAAATGGGACATTTTTTTACATTTTATTTTAACACGAAAAAACTATTTAAGCTTAAATTTTAAATTTCGATTCGTTTTTGTCGGTCACAAGCAAGGTTAGTTTTATATATATGTTTTATGCAAAATATTTTTCTCCCTTTAAAGACAGTCAAAAGAAAACATCCTGCTTTCTATGCTATCCACCACGACTCTCTCCCCAGACCGGAACTCATCAGTGAGTCTGTATCGAGTCGTGGTGAATAGCATAGAAAACAAGTGTCCAGCGGTAGGATATTAAATCCTGCCGTTGATGCCCTACTGAAATCGCATTCGGTAAATACGAGCATCAATTGTAGCGGGGTAGCTATATATGTTATGAAGCACAAGGAAAACATTCCCTACTGTCTTGGTGTATTATAAATTTGTCGTTTTATCGCATTTATAGCACTCTATATTAAAAATAAAAAAATAACAAAATTAGAGGAGGAGATGTTAAAAAGCAGTAAATGTACGTGGAATGTCATTCTCTATTCAAATGAGTAATAATATACCGGGTCTCTCATTTAAAATAAAAAAGTTTGGGTCTTTTCCGGCCAAACCGGAAGTGATAGGGAACAACTAAATATGTGAAACAATGCATTTTTATGTGACATGCCTACGTACCAAATTTTATTTTAATATCTTAAAAAACAAAAAAGTTATAGGGGTGAGCCACCGGCTAGGGCACCCGGTATAGGCAGTGCGGATTTTTTTACACATTTTCTTAAATATATTAGGTGACCTATAAAATGAGATAAATAGTTTATTTTCTTAACTAGTGCCACTTTTCCGCACGCGACTACAGTTGACCGAACGACGCTATTTTTTCTACGAGTGTGTGAAAAAATCAAACTAAACAATCATTTGATAATATTTATTTTTACTATTACTGCTTATTATTATTAACAACATTAATCGTAAAAGAACAGTTGGTAGCATTTTGCAAATGAATCGCAGAGGCAAGTTGTTGTGGGTAAATTGCCGTTGAGGTGCAATTGAACCGGTGGTCGTTACAGGTAACAGAGATACATTGTTGCTTGCTAGAAGACGGTACAATGGGCCTTGAGTGCGTTTTGCTGTGTTGAAAGGTAGATGAATATTGGGATAATATTTTGTTTGATAAGTCCGTCTTGAAACTTATAGAGTTTTCTAGGTTGCCTTTTGCAACAGATGATGACTTCCAACCTCCAAGTGTTTTAATATTTGTTATGCCTTCACAAGAATTAGCAAAATAATTTATTCCTATGCACTGGACAGTACAAGCCAATTTTTTGTAATTAACAAAATCTTCTGTGTGGTGTGAAATACTTTCTATGCAAAGCTAGATATTTTCTATTTTCAATTTCCTCGGAAATGACAAAACTTCGGCTAAAATGGTTTTTGGAGTCTGGAATATTTACAATTAAAAGATTTCCCTTATCGTCAATATCATCAATGCTAATTTTCATCAATTCTTCTCGACGACACGCACCAGCTAGTCCGAAAATTATAGCTACCTTCATCGCTAGATAGACATCATTTGGAGCATAATAAATTTTGCTATTTCATCTTTCTAGAAAATTTTGCCCTTCTTGGGTCTGAATCCCACATTTTGCTTCTTCAAAAATGAGTTAACTTTGAAATATTTGCTTAAATCCATGTTCTTTTCGATCTTAACACTTTTTAACATGGAATACCTTGACCATAAGGTATTGGGCTTTAGCAACTTCCGCGAAATATGCCATAAAAACTTCTTCCTTCATACTTTTGATTCTTTTCTCGCCACACCAGCTTGTAAATACTGTATATTCTTTCTCGTACCTGTGCTTCGACTAGGACGGCAACAAATCTAAATTTGCTATTTCGGCTGCTTTTAGAATGGATTCAGGTAATTCCTCGACAGAAGACTCCATGGGAAACGTTTTTTATTCAAAATCGACGATACTGATCAGAATGTACTAAAGACACTTTTAATTATCGATGACTTTTAATGACTTTTATAATATGGACACCGGCACCTGTCAAAACTAAAAATCTGACAAGCAAATTTAATATATACCAGGATTTTTGAATCAATGTTTTTAAAACAATATAATTTTTTAGTGAATATTTCGTTGATTTTACACCTAATTTGTACAAATAAGAATACTATGCCAATAATAAAATTATACTAAGTCAAACTTCAGAATTAAAAGCATTTTAAGTACCTGTTTAAGTGGGAAATTTGCAAGGGTTTACTTTTCCGCACTAGTGCGGAAAAGTGCTTCTTTCCACACGCTAGTAGAAAAATATTTTTAGAAGTAATTTCGTTTGCGAGAAACAACGATATATCAAGTGCCGCGTCCACCGGGTTGGTTGGATTTGTTTTTTCCATTTTTTAATTTTGTTTTGGAACATACATATAGGTATATCCATTTTTTTTCAAAATTCCCCCAATAAAAAGTTAAAAAAATTGTCGTAACACATAAAAGCCAAAAAAATTTCATAGCTTTAAGACAAGAGGGGAAACAGCATAATATTTGGCAAAACCTAAATATACCGCAGTATGATTCCTAACTCTGGCCAGAAACCGAAAACACCCTATACATAAAACTTTCCTAGGCACTAAAGCCCCCTTCTTATATTACTTTGAAAGTCAAACTTTAAAAAGCCCTGTATTATACCGGAATCATCCTCTATATAATATCTTTTGTATTATAGTAACATCCCATATAATGTATTAAAATTAAAACCTTATTAAACAACCTTTTAAAACATTCGGTATTATATCCCCGTAACATACGTATGCATAATACCTATGTTAAAGACACGAGCGCCCGATCATTACTTGGTAGCCCGTACTCGAACATTTCATACATTAAACCGTCCCCCGTATCCAGCCATTCTTTACGAAATTTTGTGTAGTTGAAATAAAAAATTGCAAGTTTTCCGATCCAATCCTTATTTTCAACCTTTAAACTGCATTTTTTTAGATATTACCTATAGATTGTGGAGGGGAGGATAACCATCTTTTATGGCTGACAAGTTGAAAAAGTGGCCATCGGAATGTAGCAAATTGGGATGGCGCCACAGTAGCCAGTGGAGAGATTTTGGTATTTCTTTCCTTTTTTATTTTGTATCTATCTGTCCTTTTTCATTTTGTATCTTACTCTAATAATTCATGCTCATTGGTTAAAAAATCTCCTCTGGCTACTGTGGCGCCACCTTAAGTTGCACCTTTCGACGGACACTTTTTAAAACATTCAGATGGTTATCCTCCCCTCCACCATCCATAATATTACCAAAAAACGACGCAAGTTAAAAGTCAGGTGACAGCTCGTATTTTTTAATCTAGCCCCGTAGATATCAACCTCCTTGTGACCCAGAGTCGGTCTATATTGGATCGCGACATTCGGCCATATTGCTTTGACGTGTGATGACGTCAGATCTCCCATTTTTAGTTCCAAATAAAATTCTGCATTCAAATTTTGATTAAGAAAAATGGTCTAATAATATGTTGTCCGAAAATCCCCGCCCAAACATTTACTTTCTGTGGATATTGCGTCCTCGTTTCGACAAATCTGTGTTGGTTTTCTTTGCTCCAGTATCGGTAATTTTGATGATTGGGTTCATTGTTTAACGTAAATGTGCACTCATCAGTAAAAGAAATATTTCTTAAAAATTCCCTGTCCATGTTTACCCTTTCCATCATCTTAATCTTCAAAATCAAACAAAACAAAATTCCTGCCGTCGTATTTCATCCCCATCCCTTAGCTCTTGATGTCTTTCATATTTGTATTAAATGTATGTGCCTTTTCAAAATCCGATTGATCTTTTCCTATAATATCCTGAAGTTTCCTTGTACTCACCTTCCCTTCATTTTCTTCCACGTGCAATAATATTTCCAAGTCTCTATCATGTCTTACATTTTCTTCTCTTTGATACTCCCCAGCTTCACATCTGCAGTTATTTATCACTGTGCCTTTGGTCTCAAATTTTTTGATAGTCCTATCGACTGTTGATTTTCCGGGTATCGGTCTATTCGGATACTGAGCAGCGAACATGTCTGACACCTTTTGGTAACTATTTCCTTGATAGTACCATTTAATCATCAATACTTTTTCTTCAGTAGTATAACTTATGGTTAATCTTTTCGCTCTACGATTTTTTGATAATAATAAAGCACTAAATTTCAAAATGACCACGCAATGTCACGCTAACTGGTATTTTTATTGTTGTTTATAAATATGAGGCGATAATAATGTAACAATTTTTTAAAATATATTAGCATCTAACTAGCACACGGGTTAACCGAAAAATCTAAAGTTTTTACCATGGACGTAGATTTGCATACTCTTCAATAAACTTCAATAGAATTTTTCTCTAAAATAATTAGGGAAGCCAATAATTGACCCCATTAAAAATTACATGGGATTTCCTATGTCCCGCCCGGCGATGCATCACCCGATAGAGTGCTATGAATGCGATAAAACGACAAATTTTAGATCAAGTAGTAACGGAAAAATAGATACGACTATCTTTTGTTTTTTATAGCCTCTACAGAGACGTCTAAACTTAGCAAAAACGTATTAATAGTCCTAAGTCAGATTTTTTAAATGGATGGAGGGTGGCTCACTATAATAGCTCAAAAGAGCATTTTTTATCAACCATTTGATATCACACAATCAATATTTTAATTAGCAGTATATCACAAAAATCTTTATTGACTGTTTTTATTCTTACTTTAAAGAACTTGGAGGGAGGACTAAGAAAATACAATATAATGTTTATTAACCGCTTATTTTTTTCTACTTTAATTAACCATTGAGACTGTTACAAAAGAGACAGGTTGATGTGTTGGTTGATGCTATTAGGGAAAATAATTAGTTAATATGGATTTTTCTGCTATACTTTTAACTAAAATATTGATTGTGTTGTATCAAATTGTCAGTAAAAAATACTCTCTTTGCTATTACAGTGAGCCACCCTCGATCCATTTAAAAAACTGACTTAGGACCATAAATATGATTATGCAAACTTTATACGACTCTGTAGAGGCGATAAAAACAAAAATTGTTACATCTATAGCCACCGCGGCTTCAAAAAGCTTGGATTTCTTTTCCGAGCCAAAAAGTATTTTTCTTCTTCCAATTTATACACTTTGTATGTGTCCCAAATTCGACCCTCTCTGGAATATTGTTCTCATGTCTGGGGAATGGCATCCCCTACAATCCTCAGTATTCTTGATGCCATTCAAAGAAGGGCTGTTCGTCTTATTAATGATCCTTTACTTACTCAAAGACTTCCTTCTCTTGCTCATCGTCGAGCTGTGGGAGATCTATCGCTCTTCTATAGATACTTTTACGGCTTCTGCTCCGACGAATTGTCCAGTATAGTCCCTCCTCTTGCAGTTCCCAACAGAGAAGCTCGTGGTGCCTCGCGTATGCATCCCCATACAGTTCAATTGGACAGGCCCCGAACTTCCCATTTCGTTCGTTCTTTTATCCCTAGAGTTTCTAGACTGTGGAACCTGGTGCTAGCGGAGGTCTTTCCTTCCCCCAAATCTTCAAATTTTTAAGTCCCGTGTTAACAAACTTCCTCTTACCCTGCTTAAGACACCCACGGTACGTTAGTATTTAGGCTTTCAGCCTTCGTGGATTGTCCAAAGATAAAAAAACATCTATTTTTCCGTGACCACTTGATCCAAAATTTGTTGTTTTCTAGTATTTATGGCACTCTAGATTGTAAATTAAAAATCAAAGAAAGGACTTTAGGTGTCAAAAAGTTGAAAGTGTAGTGTCATTGTACTCGAAATGTCATTTTCTATTTAAATAAGTAATAATATACCGGGTAACCCATTTAAAATAAAAAAATAGGGTCTGTTCCGGCTAAACCGGAAGTGATAGAAAACAATTAAATATGTAAAACAATGCATTTTTATGTAAAATTCCTACTTACCAAATTTTATTTTAATATCTTAAAAAACAAGAAAGTTATAGGTGTGAGCCACCGGCTAGGGACATCCGGTATAGGGTGCGAAACGTAAAATAAAAATGATCAAAATTTGGAATGGTTGTAAAATCTTTGCTATTTGAAATGTTTAAATAAAATTTCGGTAGTAGATACATGGTGGTGAGTTTATAACAGCTTATAAAAACATATATAGAGTGTCTCAAAAAATAGTTAACTTAAATTAAAAAATATATATATTTACAATTTGATATTGACGTTACTATTGCAATTGAAAAAGAAATTTTTATAAAAATTGTGAAGAGGTATCTATAGTTTATAAAAACATATGGAACTGCTATACAGGGTGGGTCAAAAAGATGTTATATTGGAAAAGCCTCAAAACTAAAATTCATTAAAACTGCGTTATTATACCATCTAAAGATTTGCAAAATTGAGTAAATAATATAGAGATTTGCAAATCAATTAATATTATTTAGAAAAATAATATACAGGGTGTACAAAAAATTGGTATTAAGTTTTTAATGTTAAATTTTTAAAACGTTCTGATGAGTTTGTTTATTGAAAAAAAATATCAAAACTTTAGTGAAAGGTGTATAAACTGGTATGAAAAATTACAATAAACATGATAATAATACAGAGTGCACTAAAAAGTTATTATTACTCCTCCATTCACACTGTATGTATCGATTTTTGAAAATAAAAACACTTGTAAAAAACCATTATATGTAATTTAAAAGATTTCCTGGAATGATTAAATAAAAAGTATAAACACAGTTTTCCGCACTTCTTTCGTCGTGTGGAAAGCTAAATAAAAATGAATGAAATTCGAAATGGCTCTAAAATGTTTTTTTTTTGGATCTCTGAATAAAATTTTATTACTAGGTACGTGGTATCATTAAGTTTATAACAGCTTATCAGAAACATATACAGAGTGTCCTAAAAATATTTAATTTGAATTAAAAAGAAATGTACTTAAAAATCGATATTGACGTTATTATTGCAATTTGTTTATAGAAATTGTGCATAGGTATTTATAGTTAATAAAAAATTATAGTACTGATATACAGGATAAGTCAAAAAGAGGTTATATTGAAAAAACCTTACCTCTAAATAAATAAATAATAACCTGTAAGAATTCGGCTACCATGGTTGTATATATATTATGTTTCCTATTTCAATTTTTTAAAATTATCTGATAACTTAATTTGGTGAATGTACTGGTCTGAAATAATAAATAAATACAATATATGGTAGTTGGAGAAAAGAACAGATTATTAATGTGAATTAGAAATAGAGCAGATGTCAGTACTGAGTGTTATTGTAGCGAGTAGCAAGCAGCTATTCTCATTTATATTTTAATTTAATTTTTGGTATTATTTAACCTAGCGGCGCCGGCGTCCATGGGCCAAAAGTTAATATCAGTCTCTATCTTACTGAATAAGCAGAAGCGATTTAAAAAAAATTAGTAGTAAAAAATCTGTGTTCAATTTCTTGACTGCCACTTTATTTAACCTATAAAATTTTTTTTAGGTGAAAAACCGTATAGTTGTGATGTCTGTTTTAAAAGATTTGGTCACAAGTTTAGTTTAAAAGTCCACATGAAAACACACACTTCAGAACGAAACCATATGTGCAATCTCTGCGGGAAGTCATTTAGATATTCCCATAATTTGAAGATACATATTCGTCAACACACTGGAGAAAAACCCTATAGTTGCCAGTTATGTTTTAAGTCTTTTATTTCTGGTTCAATTTTAAGCGCCCATATGTTGACTCACTCAGAGAACAAAAGGTAAGCTTAAAATTTCAAAAAAAAAAAAACTAAGTTATACTGGCCGACAAAAAAAATATATTTATTAACGTAAGAAATTCATTACACGGCAGGATTTCTTATTACATTTCAGGAAGCAAATAAGAAACGGTACCGGATATTAATAAAGATTTTATAAGTTGTTTTACTAAAATATAAAATATATAAAACAAAACTGAATAATATAAAGTCTTGGTACTAATATAATTAATTACATTTATACTTTATATTATATTCACATCCCAAAAACATAAAAGTATCTATTTTTTTAACACATTAAAATAGGTAAGGATAGTTTTTAATTTCCAATATGTGGTGAATTTTGTTTTTGTTGTTTAAAGTTTAAAGAAACATCAGTGGTAAACATTTTGGTAAATTTTTTTATCTACAGTAAGGAAACGCGTATTGTGCATATTAAAAAATGGTACATATTAAGACATTTTCAATTGATCAAAATACCTAGTATGTAAAGCCAACCAACTTAGATATAACAAAACAAAAAAGGAATTTTTACAATTTTTGTTTGTGAGGTATTGTCATTAATAAAATAATCGGCTAAACTGTGTTACAAAAATGTATTTATGAGTAATTTAAAATGCTGTTTATTTAAAAGTTTAATGTCACTTTGTGAATACTAGGTTTGATTGCAAAGAGTGTGGAAAAAAATTTAAACGATCAGGGGACCTTACCATCCACATGAGGAGTCATACAGGAGAAAAACCTTATGCTTGTACGATATGCGGCAACAGATATAAGATGTCTTCTCATCTAACGGAACATAAAAAAACACACACAGGTAAGGTGCTGCAAGTTCCTGTTAGATGTATACAGGGTGTTCGGGAATATGTGGGCAATCTCTCGGATTCATATAGAACACATGAAAATTATATGACAAGTTCCTATAAACTTTTTTTCGAAAGCCTCTCTTTACTGTGATATGTGCCCTTAAAGAACGCCGCTGAAAATCGGTTTTTCTTGAATAACTTTTATAGTACTTGGTATATTGAAATAGTTTTCTAATGACAGATATTACTAATAGTATAGGAGGTAGCAACGTTTTCGAAGAATTTAAGGACAGCTGATTATTTGATATGTTGTCCTCCTTTCTTTTCGGGTAGACCCTGGGCTGTCTGGCTGGCCGTAGCGGTTGTGTTTATTAGTGCGCAGCCTACATGTACAGGTGATAATCCAAGGTTTTAAAAATATTTTAAGAAAACTAATTTTTAATTTCTTGTCTTTACGTAGGTTTACCAAATATATATTTTTATTGCCAGACACTTTTACCATTGCTAATTATACAGTTATCCCCTTTCTAACTTCTGAACCGTTTGGTACATTTTGATGAAGCTTGGAACCATAATATATGACCAAGATCTGCATTTTTGGACATATTAGTGTCAGCTCTAAATGTCAAGGTTACAGTTGGGGGCCAACGCAACCGCTACCACCATCCAGACAGCCGAGGATCTACCCGAAAGAGGAGGGAGAACAACATATCAAAAAATCAGCTAATCTAAAATTATTGTTTTTCCGACGTTGCTACCTACCGGACTATAAGGACTTGTTAAAATATGGTATCCTCTTAAAACATTTGCATTTTTAGGGCGCCAAGGAAGGACTTACCCTCACACAATAGTGCTCATTTTTTTACACCCTGTATATTGTAGAAGCAAAAGTAGTAATTTTGGATAGCTTAAATCCTTAGCTAAAAAAGGTACTTCGGTTTGATATCGATAAATTGAAGCGCTTTCGACCAAAACAAGTTTTTGTGTTGTTGAAACATCTAAAAACATTAGGTAATTCTGTTGCAATTAACACTTAAAAACTTTTAGAAAATATTTTTTTAATTTTTACTAAAATAAAAATTAATGTTGCTGCATTGTTAAGGGTTCCATAATCTTTAATAGTTATGGCTAGAGAAAGCATAAATTTAAAGGGAGCCCATGTTAAACTGACATACAAAATTATTAATGGATGGTATTTATTTGGGTATACGCCAAAATAAAATATAAAGTACTAAAAACCAAAAAAATTTAAACAAGTAAAAGGTAATTAAAAATCGACGTTTCGGTGGCAAATCTGCCACCGTTGTCAAGATCAAATGGAATAAAAATAATAAAAATAAAAACTTACTATTATTTAGGTTTTAAAATTTAAAATTTTTATGTTTTTCTAGGATATTCTGAAAACTTTGACATTAAATGTCAAAACATGTTTGTTTGGTTATAGTGTCATAGTGACATAGATAACTGGTTGCTGGTGTATTGATTGTTTATTTTACAAAAAATGTGAATAGTTAGTTAATTTTTAGTCTTCCTGAAGATACTTCAGTATCAAGCAAAGGCAACCAAGTGTTATTTAAATTAACTGAAATTGATGCTACACAATTATCTTTATTTAATAATATATACGCACTTTCTTTGATTTTGCGTTTTTTAGAACAAGTTTCCTTTGCTAAAATGCTCGAAGCATCCCAGTTTATTCTATGATTGTTATCAAATGCGTGTTGGCAGATTTTTGATTTATGAAATTCTGTGTTTTTAATGTATGATCTGTGTTCTTTTATGCGTTTGGCTAATGGTCTACAAGTTTCACCTATATAAAACTTATTGCATTCGCAAAGTATTTTATAAATAACATTTTTGTATTTTCATTTAAGTTGTATGGTTTTGTTTTTGTTAATTGAGATCTGATTGTGTTTTGTGTTTTAAAGATTGTGCGAATATTAAATTTATGCCCTATTCGTTGAATTTTATTTGATAGTCCGGGAATGTATGGTAAAAATAAATTTGTAATGGGTCTATTTTGATTTTGTCTTATAACTGGAGTTTCAAATTCAAGGAAACAATTATTTATAAAATCAAGAGGATAATTATTTTGAATTAAAATATTTTTTAACTAATCTTTTTCAATATTTATATTTTGATTAGAACAAATGACTTTAATTCTATCAAATAGACTTTTTACAACTCCCTTTTTAACCAACAACAAAGACAAAATCAAAATAGACCTATTACAAATTTATTTTTACCATACATTCCCGGACTATCAAATAAAATTCAACGAATAGGGCATAAATTTAATATTCGCACAATCTTTAAAACATAAAACACAATCGGATCTCAATTAACAAAAACAAAACCATTCAACTTAAATGAAAATACAAAAAATGTCATTTATAAAATACCTTGCGAATGCAATAAGTTTTATATAGGTGAAACTTGTAGACCATTAGCCAAACGCATAAAAGAACACAGATCATACATTAAAAACACAGAATTTCATAAATCAAAAATCTGCCAACACGCATTTGATAACAATCATAGAATAAACTGGGATGCTTCGAGCATTTTAGCAAAGGAAACTTGTTCTAAAAAACGCAAAATCAAAGAAAGTGCGTATATATTATTAAATAAAGATAATTGTGTAGCATCAATTTCAGTTAATTTAAATAACACTTGGTTGCCTTTGCTTGATACTGAAGTATCTTCAGGAAGACTAAAAATTAACTAACTATTCACCTTTTTTGTAAAATAAACAATCAATACACCAGCAACCAGTTATCTATGTCACTATGACACTATAACCAAAATGTTTTGACATTTAATGTCAAAGTTTTCAGAATATCCTAGAAAAACATAAAATTTTGAATTTTAAAACCTAAATAATAGTAAGTTTTTATTTTTATTATTTTTATTCCATTTGTCTTGACAACGGTGGCAGATTTGCCACCGAAACGTCGATTTTTAATTACCTTTTTACTTGTTTTTTAGAACTTTTAATTTTATTTTGGCGTGTACCCAAATAAATACCATCCATTAAATGAATCCGCCAAACTACAGAACATATCTTCAATACAACCTTATTTAAGCAAAAAAATTGTATTTTTCGAAGACACTTCAATTTATCGATATAAAAAAACACCTTTTAAGCTAGGAGTTTAGACTATTTAAAAAGATTACTTTTATTTCTCTTATATACAGGATGTAAAAATAATAAGCACTATTGTGTAAGGGTGAGGCGTCCTCTAAACAATCAATTATATTGCACAATATTACGTATGCTACAATAAAATTGATTGTCTAGGGCAGGGCTTCCCAAACTGCGCGGCGCGACGCCTCGGGGAGTCGCACTGTCATTTCAGGGGCGTCGCTTGAAAATGCGACAAAAAAACGGAGGGACTGTTTTTGTCATTAATTTTATTTCTGAAGCCTGGTGTGACAAAATAGGCGGCACAGAGGGAAAGGCCACCAAAACACAAATTTTATTTCTGCTGGGCCTCCCGACTTCTCGGCAGTTTAAGGGCGTCCTAATGCTGCGTTCAGACTTGCAACAATTTACCGCGCCGAATAGCGTGCCACGTAGCCCCACATAGCGTGGACGGAATTTACGTCGTTCCAAAGGCTTGGGGAATAATTCCGCGGTGATTTAGCGCTTGTGGGTTTTTAGCATTAAAGGAGCGCGCAAATAGGTTGGTTTGTTTGGACGGATGTTTGGCGAATTGTTGCAAGTGTGGACGCAGCTTAAGACAATTGGAAAGCCGCGCTTGTTGCTGCTCCGGTGGGGTCAACTCGTCGATCACCGGAGTCGAGCATTGAGGAGCGAAGCCATAACTTGGAAGGGTGACCGGGCCGTGGTCGGTTTTGGGCAACGGCACGCGGTGTTCTGCTGGGAGGTGAACGAACGGACCGAGCAGCAACCACCCAAGTTATGGGATGAATGGTGTGTGAATGGGAAGGAGTATCAAGGCACAATAAGTCTCTAAGGCCGCCGTGCACCACCTAGGGGGCGATAGTGGGACCTAAGTGGGAAGACCCCGCAATATCTTTCCATTGCATCGTGTAGGGTCAGCCTCCCACCAAAAAATTATTAAACATTTAGAGTATATTAGTGTTTTTTGGCAATTGTACTTTATAAACAGGGGCTTAGGTCCCCCAAAACCAGAGGCTAGTGACGCCACTGGTTCTACTGAACACGAAAACATTGCACAGTTCGTATTATTGTGCAATATAATTGAGCGTTTGGATTCAAAGCGCCATTCTTATTGGACAATAAAATATATTGTGGAATGTTATTGCAGGTCTAGGGGCCGCCTGAGTTCGACCCTGGCGCCCTAATGAATGCAAAAGCTCTTAACGAGCACCATTTTAAGGAGTCCTTAGTGATATCTTTCATATTAAAAAAATCTTTCATTATATCAAGTACTATAAAAGTTATTTTTTAAGAAAAACCGATGTTAAGCGGCCTCCTTTAAGGGCATATATTTCAGTAAAGAGGGGCTTTAGAAAAATAGTTTATAGGAACTTGTCATATTATTTTAATGTGTTCTATATGAATCCGAGAGAGTGCCCACATATTCCCGAATACCCTGTATACTATTTGTTGGACAGAAAACCTTCTATACACAGGGTGTCCAGTAACTCTACCGACAAACTTGATGGGGTGATACAACAAAAATAAGAAAAAAAAACTTCATATAAACATATATCCTAAACGTCTTAGTTTATTATATTGTTTTTTTTATAACTTTTATAAAAAACAGATATTTTAAAAAAATTTGACAAAAAATAAAACAATCAGCGAAAACCATTCTTTTCTTAACAAATATATACCGACCATAAACCTCTAATGTCTTCTGATGCATAAAAGATGTCTTCCAAATTTTTTAAAAATGTCTGACTAACCAAAACTAATTATAAGAAAACAATAATTTTTAAATTTTTTAACATTCCATAGTACAAAAACTAAGATGTTTAGTACATACGTTCATATAAACATATTTTCTTATTTTTTATTGTAAAATCTCCCTTAAAGTTTTTCGGTACAGTTACTGGACACCCTGTATATTACAAATAAAGAATTTATGACTTTTGCATGTGCTGTATTCATAGTTATCTTTCCTTTTTTCTACTTTTTGATTTTCCTAAAAACATCCATATTTATATCATGCAAACTGTATAAAATCAAAAGTATGTAGTTTGATGGATTTGTAATTAAAAATAATTATAAACAATGTGTCTACGTAAGTTGTCGTCATAAGGAAAATTTTTTTATTAATGATTTTACGAAAAAAGTTTTTCTTATAAAAAGTTCTGCATGGTCCATAACCTAAAAAGCAACCATCAGATATACAATTTTATCAGTTATCTACTAGGTTTTACCAAAAATGTAATGTTTCCTTAAGAGTAAAATTACTTTTAAATGTGCAATTTTGTTTATTTAGGTTTATTTAGTATATATTAGTGCACTGCATTTCATGATTATATATCATAGGACAGTTTTAAATAAACGTTTTAAATTTATTGTTATTAAAACAAGAATAATATAGAATGCACCAATATACAAACTTAAATTTTCTTGATTTTTGCAGAAAAAAAATCAAAATTTTTATTTTTATTTTTTTAAATTCTAAACATCCTTTCTTTATAACATTTTGCGATATTAGCAAAAATACTGGTACTTTACTCTTGAGCAAAAATTACATTTTTGGCCAAACCTCGTACATGACTATGTATTCAGAAAACATTTTGCCGGTATTCAAATAGTATTAGAATACATTTGTGTGTTTGGTATTCGGTATTCTTCTTCTAGAATACTTTTTTGGTTAGTATTTGGGATTCTGTATTCGAATATTTTTGAAGTATTCGAGGAATACTTTTTGAGTATTCGAATATGGGCGTTCCGAGTATTTGAATACCGAAATGTGTAAGCAGTATTTTAATACCAAAATTATCATTAATAGAACACTAAAAGGGAACAAAAAGTGGGGAAAAATGAGGTGAGGAATTTTTTTTTGCTCTTCAAATTTGTAATCATTGGTCTTGTTTTTTTTGGTATTTTGGTTTGTAGTATTCTTAAATTTTTTTAGTATTCAAATACCGATTCCGGGTGTTCGTGAATACCGAGTATTCGAATACTTTTTTTCTTCCAAGTATTGAAATATTCGGTATTTGAATACTTTTTTCCGGTATTCGTATTCGTATTCGAATACCGATTTTCAGTATTCGACCCAACTCTGTAATGATTGTATTTTAGGTTTTGGATCATGCAGAACTTTTTATAAAGGATAACTTTTTTTCGTAAAATTATTAATATAATTATACCGGATGACAGGGAAAACAGAACCCAGCCTATTATTGTTTTTATATTAATTTAAATTCTTAGTACTGGCTATATGGCTAAAGCCAAAATAAATATTTAAAAAAAAACTAAGTATGCTATATTGTGTCAACAGATGCCATTACTGAATATAATAACATCTGTGTATCACT
The DNA here is from genome assembly GCA_014170235.1 of Listronotus bonariensis. Lineage (NCBI taxonomy): Eukaryota > Metazoa > Arthropoda > Insecta > Coleoptera > Curculionidae > Listronotus > Listronotus bonariensis. The sequence continues at coordinate 46,159 of JACEGR010002616.1, read as the reverse complement.
TCCTGTTGAACCAGAAATGGTTTAAATTTTGGTATTTTAAAATGAACGCGTAGGTAATATAAGTCACAACTAAATCAGTTTTAAAATATTTAATTTATTAACTAAAGCAGTTTGACTTTTTATTAAGACTCTTTACACCTTTACCGAAACTATTGCAAAAGTGGACTTTCATTATAATGCAAGGCCAAAAAATTTAATGGCAAGCCCTGTATTGATCATTCAATTCAATTACACATTTCTTTTTTAACATTTTTATTTTTCATATTTCTGTTTAAGTTGATACTTTTATTATCTACGATTTATAATTTTAGGCGAAAGAAATTATGTATGCGAAGTTTGTTTTAAATCATTTTACAATAATAAAGCACTTCAAGTTCACAAAAATACTCACACAGGAGAAAGATCACATAGCTGCAAACTTTGTGACAGAAATTTCGTTCATTATACGTCTTTATGTGCCCATATTAGAAAAAGACACAAAAAGTTTGAGGAGAAAATTAAATTTGTTAATTTTATGAAGACATTTATTAGCATAATAGAGTAAGGTTATTATACAACATTTGTTTTATACAATATTACAATCTATATTTGGTGGTTTTGTTTTTATTTTCGTTATCTGTTATTTTTTGTGGTTTGTTACCTTTGTTTTTTCTGAAACAGCTCTTTAGAGGACGACCGCCCTAAAGAAAATTGTAGCAATCTGCTTGTTTTAAAATATATCAGGTGTCAAGTGAAATACAGCACACAGCGTTTTACTACTACTGAAAAAATATTATTTTGAAATTTGGATTCCAATATTTGTTTGAAAACCCTACGTTTATTAACAGTATTGGTAAATACAAGAGGTTTAATAAAAAGAAGCTTTTATTGCCAAGAAAGTTTTTAGTGAAACGACCTTTATATTTAGACCACACCCCTCATAAAAGAACTAGAATACCTGTAAAATAAAACCGCGAATCGTGTGTGGATAATTCGCTAGTAACTTTATTTTATTCAATACCAACTACTACTGTTGGTAACATTCCGCCATATGAATAAAAATAAGTAAATACTTATAAACATAAGGTAAAAATAAAGGAATTGCTTCAGTCAATAAAAAATTATTGCAAGTTGCCTTATTAAGCTCGGGTATTATTAATACCGGCCTTATTTAAATAGTACTTGTACCCATAATTTAGAGTTATGGCAAATCATGTTGATAGTGCCGTTAACCCAAAAAATGGGGAAACATTATTAGTAGTTTTTCTTTATTGTTTTGTATTGTAGGGTTTTGTTTTACACAACTACAGAAATACATTTGAAAAAGCAAGGTTTTAAGTATTTTTAATTCTAAAAACTTTTAGATTTTTGTGGGCGGCAGCCGTTCGGTTATACGACCAGTTCCGAAGTTAAAATATGGCACGACCCAAAACCGAAATAAATAAAGCCAGACACTTTCCTTATTAAGGGAGTCGTTATCCCATCATGCGTCTTCGCAAGCTCAGATGTCAAAATAAGGCCGGTATTATTAGTGCCTGGCCTTATTTTACTGTGCAATAATTCTCTAATATGAATAATGATTATCTTATAATTGCAGCAAATGCTTCATAAAAACGAGTAAATAGTTAAAGTATTAGAAATTCGTAGGTATACCGGGTGTTTCCGCCCTATAACTTTTTATCTTTTAAGAAAGAAAAAAATAATTGGTATGTCGTTATTTGACATAATTGCGGATTGGTAAATGTATTTAATTGTTTTTATTACTTCCGGTTTAACTGGAAGTGACTGCTACTTTCAAATTTTAAATAGCACAACCGGTATATTTTATCTTATTTCCATTAAAACGAGAGCTAGTGAACCCTTCGATTAACGTTAGGCCTGTAAGGCTAGAAATTTGTTTAGTGATGCTAAGTACGACAATCATCACCTGGCAAGCATCGGCCCTGCACATCATCACCCTGTATATTTTTAAAAGTAAAAAAAAAATAAAAAAAAACTTTCTAGGATTTAGTTTATTCATAGTAAGGTTAAAAAAAATTAATAGGCGTTTTCGATAAGCACAAGTACCTGCCAGGCGAACTGAAAGGTGTGGTATACAGTGCATATCTATATTGTCCCCCCCGCCTTTTATTTTTTTTTACTGATCAATTTAAAAATTGAACTTTGGAATATGAAATTAATGCATATATACTATATTTTAGAGTAAAATTGACAGATAAAAATTTCAAGACGGCGGCTGGACGCCATCTTGGAAATAAAGTTAAATGGAAAGGGGGTCTTGTGGCACATCGTTTTAAAGCTCCTGACGAGTACTTTTTAACCCTAGAATATAAAGTCAATACCTGCACCCAATACAAAATGGCGGTACTTTAGAAATTACCTAAATACCTGATTTGGATGGCCATATTTCCAAAACTAATAAAGTTAGATGTACCTAAGGCAGTGTTTTCTTAGCCTTTAAAGATCTTTTAACGGTGATACTATGCAGGGTGGAAAAAAGTATATATGTTTTTAATGAGGCACCCTGTATATTATATTACCATTAAAAGATCTTAAAAGAGCTTTAAGAAAATACCACATTAGGTACATCTAACTTTATTAGTTTAGGAAATATGGCCATCCAAATCAGGTATTTAGGTAATTTTTAAAGTACCGCCATTTTGTACTAGGTGAAGGTATTGACTTTATATTCTCGAGTTATAAAGTATTTGTCAGGAGCTTTAAAATGATGTGCCGCAAGACCCCTTTCCATTTACCTTTTTTTCCATATGGCGTCCAGCCGCTATCTTGAAATTTTCATCTGTCAATTTTACTCTTAAATATAGAATTTATGGGTGAATCAACTTTTATTTGTCGCAGAGCAAAATCACTATTTCTCTGGCAAAAACAGAATATATATACTCGTATAAATTCAAATGTGTTTTTGGTGACTTTTTTTTATTAATCTCAATTGAAACAAATCATTAACTAATAATAATTTTTATTATTTCTTCAACTTATGGCTTTTTAATAGTTCTTCAAGTGATTCAAAGTGATGTGTTTTATAAGTTTACTCTTAGTCCCCTTGCAACACTAAGTATCTATAATTTCATATTACTAAACAACGCTTATATTTAAATACCTATCTGTAATTTAAAAAAATTAATATATGGGTATACTACTTATTAGAAAAAGTAATGTTTTATTAAATTGTTTAGTTTGGCATTTTTTAAATATATATTTGGTATATATAAATCTCCGTCGGACAACCAGTTCCTTGGAAAACCAGTCACTTGAATAACTGAAGAAAATGATTAATAAATTATAGTAATGGATGGTATTTATTTGGGTACACGCCAAAATAAAATTAAAAGTACTAAAAAACCAAAAAATTACATTAAATGTCAAAGTTTTCAGAATATCCTAGAAAAACATAAAAATTTTGAATTTTAAAACCTAAATAATAGTAAGTTTTTATTTTTATTATTTTTATTCCATTTGTCTTGAAACGTCGATTTTTAATTACCTTTTTACTTGTTTAAATTTTTTTGGTTTTTAGTACTTTTAATTTTATTTTGGCGTGTACCCAAATAAATACCATCCATTAAATGAATCCGCCAAACTACAGAACATATCTTCAATAATAAATTATATTGTTTTGCATAGTATTTGATCTAAATTTTACTGTAAGCATAAAAAAAAATAAAAATGAACTATATTCTAGACAGTTTAAAATTTTAAAAGTTTTAAAAATGTCCGTTGGACAACCAGTCTCTTGAAGAATCAGTCACTTAGATAACTGAATTGTTGTCCATAGAACTATTTGATTATCCTTGGGATATGGTAATATGTCCTAATGATTGACAAGTTAGTTAGCTCTGTTGGTAGTGACTCTGCATTTTGATCCTGGTTGTTTTGGGTTCGAACATTGTGTACATAGACGTACCTAATGAGGATTTTTCTGGTTTTATTCTCGAAACTGATTAAAGTGCTCTGTTCATTGCAGTTTACAGTAAATGAAGTAATGACTTATTATTTAAAACAAGTAAATATTACCAAAAAATTTCCTAAAAATATGAAATTTTTAAACCGGAACAAAAAAGTTGATTGACCCTTATGCATCAATTTTATATCCCAATGTTTAACTTTTTAAAATGGCCCGTAAAAACAATAAAAGGGGGACATTAAAGATATGCACTGTATACCACACCTCTTCAAGTTCGCCTGGCGGGTACTTCTGCTCATCGAAAACGCCTGTCAATTTTTTTCAAACTTTACCATGAATGAACTAAATCCCAGAAAATTATTTTTTTTAAGTTTCAAAAATATACAGGGTGATGATTGTCGTACTTAGCATGCTATGACTCATCACCTAACAAATACACTACAAGAGGAACACCGACGGCTCGAAGCCGCCTCCGAGAGAGGGCACTAGCGCCCAGCGCGCTGGGGGCACTGCGGAATGCAGTACGCCCATGACCGCTTGGGCGGCATGGGCGGCTTTTATTCGCTATAGTGGCGGTGACCTGTTATTGTACCGCTGGCGAGGTGCTTACAATTTAGATGCGTTTTTAAGCGTTCTGTAGGCGGGAAATCGACTCACTACAAACTTTTTGAAAATATATGAATGTAGGGTTTTTTTTTAATAGTTATTGCAGGGCTGTTAAATTGTTCTTTAAATTCATTATTATACAGGGTAGATCAAAAGTATATATTTTTAATGGAACACCCTGTATATTACTTCACCATTAAAAAGGTATTTTGAAAAGCTTTAAAACAATACCACATTTGATATTTCTACCTTTAATAGTTTTCGAAATATGACCACTTAAATCTGAAAAATAGTAGATATAATTTCTATTATACCTATCTACGGCACTAAGCTAATAGTGTAGATGTAATGAAAATTATATCCATATTTCCGAAACTATTAAAAGAAAGATATATTAAATGTTGTACTTTTGTAAAGCTTTTTAATAGACCTTTTAATGGGTGAAATAATATATAGGGTGTCCCATTTAAAAAATCTATACTTTTTGGATTTACTCTACTGTATAATAATAAATTTAAAGAACATTTTCACAGCCCTGGAAAAACTATTTAAAAAATAAAAAATAAAGGGGGTGGACATTATGCGTGCCACCCGGTACAGGGTGATCCAACCAGGAGCCTATTTAATCTTACAGAAAAACTACTAAAAATGAAAATAAAGTTAAATGCTAAATTTGGAGAAAATCACAAATACCATGTTTTTAACATATTTAAATTTATACAGGTTGTCACTTTAACTTTGGTAAACCTTCTTTATATTATTACATACTTAAAAATTTCATAAAATTCTAAGAATCCTTGACGATTTATGTTTCTATACCTACACATCATAATTTGAAAGTTAAAAACAATTGACAATTTACTGAACAACTTAGAGCAAAATAAAATTTACTTTTTTAGGTTTTAGCTGTTTAAGATATATGCAAGCCAAATACAATTAAATGTTAAAGGTCAAGATTTATACATCCTTAGATTTTAAATTGTTTGTTACTCCAAAAATAGGAACTTTAGTATAAAAAAATATAGATGTGGCATACTTATAACATATTGGATTTTATTATTATTATTATTACTACAATATTTTTAAGCAATAACAAAAAACTTCTTTAAAACCATCCTATACAAAATATGTTTTTGTTCTTAAGCGAACTGACTAAACATTTTTATAAAAAAAAATATTTTTTAAGCAATAACAAAAAAATGTCTTTAAGCCATCCTATATAAAATACATTTTTATTTCTTAAACGCCTCTTAAGAATCAATTTAACATTTGTGAAACAAAATAAATAACACTATATAGAAAATAAACAAAATTAAAAAAAAACAAAAGTAGCTTTTTAGCGCTATCCTATAAAAACACTTTTTTAACAATAAGCTGGTATTTGTATTAACCCCTATGTTTGCTTGTCTTCAGTACGTAGGATCCAGCTGTGGTGGTATACATCTTCTTCTGTGATATCTGCCACCTTCCCTATCAACAGAATTTTTTCGCCAAATTTTAATTAGGTTGAGTTTGTTGCTGAAGAGCAATATGAATTTTTCCTAGCCGTGCCTATAAATAAGACTGGTTGTTACAATTAAAAAAATGAAAATTATTTACAAACCAGACACATCGAAAATTTTATTGAAATTTGGTATACAGGGCTTTTTGGGGCGCTAATCACGAACCTGAATGATTTCTTTCGGACACGTTTCGTTTTTGAAATCCATAATCAAACTTAAAAATTAAACTAACCTTATTTTCACTAATTTCCCCTTCCTTTTTACACAATTTTGATTCAAAAGCAAATTTGCAAACAATATGTTATTTAACATCAAAAAAACTTTTTAAAATATCTTTTTTTTCTTTTATGCTTTTTTTATAATAATTTAAATGCATCACTTTAAATCAAGGAAACTATGGAACCTTTAAGAAATAAATAAGTGTATGCATGGTTGCCACGTTTAGGAGTAAAAAATATTAAATTTAATGGAAAAAAGATGTAAACTTCTAAAAAAACAGGAATTTATAATAAATAATAATAATAATAATAAAAATAATGGTGATGAAGATGCAGAAATCTGTTGTCCTTGGATCCCTTCGTCTGTTGAGTCAAATGAATTTGGCCGAAGATCACTGACCGAGCGGACGCGAGGAGTGGTCTTTAATATGGAGGGCCTTCCGCACGACTCCCTACGGGGTCGGAGCCATGGGATACGTCGTGTCGGATCTTTTAGATAATAATAATAATAATAAACGTCTTTTATTTATGTTTTCCTGTTACAATTTATAATATAAATTTCATTTATAAGCTTTATGGTGCCAACGCTGGGCGAAGCTTAGCTCTAGGTACAGGGTACCAGCTATTCTTACATTTAACCTAGTGCCAACACCACATATCTCAAAATAAATTAAGCATAAAAAACTTACTTTTAAAACATATTATAGAAATAACTATTACAAATTTAAAAAATCGTTAAAAAACACAAATACAAATTAAAACTTAAAACTAATTAAAAAAATATATAAAACAAAAAGATAAATGGCGTTCACATCAGTTATGAAAAAGAAATTGTTCGAACAACTTGGTAAAGGTTTCACTCCCACAGGATCTCATATCATCGGTAAAGTTATTATATGTTATGGCTGCTTAGTATAAAAAGACCTATCAAAAGTGGACGTGCTGTGTTTTGGAATGGACAACATATCACAAAATCTGGTTTTAAGAGCATGGGTCTCTTCTAAAATGCAGCTTATCCCTCAAATAGGGAGGTTTTCCTGTGGTTATGATTTTCTTAACAAAACCGGCAAATTGTAACTTTCTCCTGTTGGCCATGTCCAACCATCCTAGCTCGGCTATTCTAGCTGACACATGATCAAACCTACGGAGACCAAAGACAAAGCGACAGCAACTGTTTTGAACCTTTTTTATACGATTTTGGTCATAACTACAATAATTAAAAAAGGACAATAAAAGGGCCTCTGCCAAAAGTACTCTGAATTTTTTAGACAACAACCCACGATTACTATATAACAGTTTTAGGTTCATGAAAGCTTTTGTAGCAAACTAGTAACGTGAGTGCTGAATGTCAACCCAGAGTCTAAATGCAATCCCAGCGATTTTACAGAAGTTTTTACTAGTAATAGGCTGTCAATAATCTACTTTCATGGATTAATCCACTTCGCATGCCTTTCTATCTTTAAAATAAGTTATCGATCACTTTTTTACATTAAGAAACAGATTATGCTTTGCTGACATATTTGCTAATGTATCCAAATCTTAATTAACTCTGTATTCCGCTCTATGGTATTCATAAGGCAAAAAGATAAACATAAGCCGAGTATCGTCCGCATACATTTGACAAGTGCAATTATTGTATTTTGACAGATCAGCCGTATAAGGAATAAAAAGCAGAGGCCCAAGTATTGGCCCCTGTGGAACTCCAGAGGTTACATGGCTCAATCCAGATGATTTGCCATCAAGAACCACACAAACACTGCCGACGCTCGGTCAGATAGGACCGTATAAATCAAACGGTTTCCTCAGAAAACCCATTAAACCGAAGCTTGGCGCAAAGCAGTTGATTGTGTCGAAAGCCTTAGAGTAGTCTAGCAAGACCAGAGCCAAGATCCGACCCCCATCCAAATCTCCACCAATCGAGTTTACAACCTCTGACATAACTGCAGAGCTTCCGTTACCATCACGAAAACCCGACTGATTATCAGGCAAAACTTGGAATTTTTCAGAGTAAGCGGTCATTTGCTTGCATACAATTTTTTCTAGTATTTTAGATAGGATTGGCACTTTACTAATGACTATCGGCTGAAGATCGGAAAGGGAATCGGGGTTGTTAACTTTAAAAATAGGCTGGATCAAAGATGTCTTCCAGCACAAAGGAAAATAATAATTCTCCAGGCATATGTTAACAAGGTGTGCAATATAGGGAGCAATAACAGGGCTGCAATATTTAAGCATATTCAAGGTTAGAGTGTCAGAACCTGCTGCGTTAGATTTTATATCGTTAATAGCATTATTAATGTACACAATGAAAGCCATTACAAAATTAAATTTATTATCATTTATAGGTAGAAGCTAATTATAATACGCCACTGCCTCCCTACATTCCCTCTTGACGTAAACAGAAGTAAAATATTTCGCTATATAATTAACATTTTTAAGGTGATCTGGAATACTCTGTTGTTTATTAATGTCTGACATTTAGATCTTTTAACGATTTCCACATCTCTCTACTATTATTTTCCCCAGCTATCCGATCAATGTGCTCCCTTTTTGCCCTACGAATAAGAGCAAGAGTACGATTTCTAAGATGCTTATAGGCATTCCAGTTTGTAGTATTTTTATTACTTTAATATGAAGGTAGAGGCTAATTTTTTAGATTTATTGCAAATTTTATGCCCTTATTTAGCCAAGGAGCCTTAGGTTTCGTAACTCTTACTGTTCTTAACGGCGTATGGAGATCAAACAACTTCTTTATATAGGCTTTAAACAATTTATCCTTGCTTTCAATATCATTTTCATACAATATATTATTCCAAGGGACAGAATTTAGATCACCGAAAAGGTTTTGATAAACAAAATTATTAAAATCACGATAAGTTATTATTCTTTGTTTAAATTAATTTAACTTTATACACAACTCACAATAGACAAGTTTGTGATCCGATATCTATCCGGCATCAACAACCCCAGCCCCCGAACCAGATCTCCATCTGAAACAAAGATAGGGTCAATCAAGGTCCCAGAATTACCAGATACTCTTGTTGGCTCATTAATAAGTTGGACTAAGTTATAATTGTTTTAGCTTTCAGACACTGGGTTGCTTAGGTTAAGGAGGTTTACGTTGATATCACCTAAGCATATAACATGGTCGGCATTAGGTGGCACCGTAGACAGCACACTCCAAAGAATCGACAGCCTGATGTATATTTGTCCCAGGAAGCCTATAAAAAATTGCCAGTGCTATGAACACTGCATTTATTTTTAATCTGATCCATAGTTGCTCAATGTGTGAGACGTGCAGGTCAATATTCATAATATGAAATTTTATTTAATTACTTACATACACAAGTCCTCCTCCTCTGGTGGGCCTGTCCTTACGTATTAGGCGATACCGATCAATTAAAAATACATTTTCTGGAATATCGTCTGAAAGCCATGTCTCAGATACAGCAGCGATGTCAAGACCATGTAATTGTATGAGATTCTTGAAGTCATTAAAGCCGGTGTTGAGAGAACGCACATTTAAGTGACCAATTTTAAGTCTCTTCTTCATTTTAATCCATTTACAAAAAAACAAGTTTAAAAAGAATTTACTTATTATATGCTTTTTACAACACTAATTCAACCGACTCAGAACACAACAACAAGTTCAATAAGTCACACATACACACACAGATGAGGGTTTCTTACTAAGTAATACAAAGAGTTAATTTTTTACTCCCCCACTACCTAATTTTTATGGTGTTTATCAGATATTGTCTGCCAATTTAGTATTATATCAAGATTTTCGGGCAAAAGAAGGGAGAATTTAGTAAAAATAAGGTTATTTAATTTTTAACTTTGATTATGGATATCTCGACAATGTGATTTTTTTTTCACATTCGTGGTCAGTGGCATACGAAATCTGTGGTTTCTCTGTGCCTACTTAACTAGCGGACACCCTGTACATAGGTAACTCGGAAAGGTTCTACAAGCATCCCAAACAGCAATCCCCCATATAAGTAAAGCATGCGTCTACCATTTCTTGACCTTGCTGCAGAGCTGGGTTACACTACCAAACAATGGTTAAGCTGTGGAGCGGACATAAAGTATCGCAAGACCCGTGCTTTACTTATATGGGGGATTACCCAGTGGAAAGTTTGTGCTGTTTGGGATTGTACTAATAATGTAGTAAAATAAACTTACTATATATCAGTTTGAGAACATTTTAAGCTTTTTAAAACTTCCTTTTGAATTGGCGCCAATCCAAATTAATTTTAATGACAATTCCAGCCCCATAATGGCATTTTAGAATTTTTTCGAACGGATTCAGTCAAGTCCCTTCCTCCAAGTAGAACTAAGCTGTGTCAAGTCTAAATAACGAAGAACTTATGCTTTATGGCTAGATATAAAGTTTCTCAAAACAACTGACTATTATCCTGTTTTGTGTTATTTAGGTTGTCAAACAATCATGCCTAAAGCCGGCTGTCCATGAGAGCGGTTTTCCGCTGGCGGATGATAATTCAGCGTTGTGATTGGTTAGTGCAAATTTAAAATGCTTTTCCGCCAATCACAACGCTGAATTATCATCCGCGAACGGAAAACCGCTCTCATAGACAGCCGGCTTAATACTTTTCGTGAAATTTAATAACTAATCAGGTAATTTATGTAAATATTCTTCGCCAAATTGAATCTAGATACCCATTTTTATCAGCTGTTTAACCGAAATGCAACACTGTGCTTCTTAATTGGATTGAAGATTAATAAAACGTGGATGCCAATTCTCAAAACCACAAAAATAGCACCACGGCAGGAACAACAACTGCACAACGACCAACCGGAACGGGCCCCGCCCAAGGAAATAAACTTTTTAATAAGGAGCGCTCGATCCCATTTAAGCCTAGGTTCACTAAATTTTGTGACGTAATCTTTTCCCGTAATTCTTTGTATACAATCGTACTGGAAACTTTTTTCGCGGTTTTGGTGTTATTTTTTGCTTTTTAGTCATTGGACTTTTATATATTTAGTTTTTACTGTTTATAGTTAAATTGAGTACTCTTGCAGTTTTTCTTTTAAGTTTTAATCGAAACTGCGGATCTATCAGGCGGCAATTAAAGTTTTACAAATATTATTCTCTTTTTACCGCAGCTACAATTATTATTAAGAACCAATAAATAGTTATAATTGGCTGTAAATGTCCCTTGATGAGCAGCAGTTTTTAAAAAATAAAATTTCGCTACATAATATTGATATTAACATTTGCTATTCGGTATAAAAGGAACTATACATGAATGTAACGGCGAGTCGTTAGAGGTGGTCATAGACGCATCTCCACCACATCTCCGTCAAAACCCGGCGAGTCGCCTAAAAAAGCGCTATGCGCATGTGTAACAAACTCGGCGTTGAACTAAGCTACGAGATTTGCTTTCGGCGAATCGCTGGAGGAGCTTCGGCAAACGACTGTGCATACGGGTTTAAAGGTGTTAAATAAGAGACATTCATAATTTTAAATATTCAATTTTTTTATTGTATTAGTTCAGAAACAAAGTTGTATTAAATTTGGAGTAGTAAATATACAATCTGTCCCAGAATAGGTGTTATAAGACAAATGGACCAAAAATTTTTTAATTTTAAAACGATATTTTGAGAAAACTTGTCGCATGGTCCAAAACTAATAAACACCAAAAACTAATAAAAGGGTGAGGTATATAACTAAAAATTTGGAAAATGCCCAGGGGCTAACTACTTTTATTTTTAAAAATAAAACAAAATTGTATAAGTGGATGTTGTAGAGCGGGGCTGTCAACTACATACCTTCGCCGGCCAAATAAATTTACTACAAAAGCTTGAGGGCCGCAGAAAAAAAACACTTTAATTTTGAAGTAAAATAAAATATCGGAATCGAAATCAATTTAATTATTTCTTATCACAAAACTCAATCTTATTTATTTTTTATAAGTGAAGTCAATGTATCAGAGTGAGATAGTGATAAACGGATTTAAACAAAAAGCGAACGTATGTTAACAATTCGGCCTCTATTATTAAGCCGTATTTTTTATTGTCAACGGTTGTTAACGGTTTAAAATCGTTACATTTTTCGGTAAATGATGACGTCATCAACGTCGCGTGTTCAACCGTATTTGATAACAAGTCGGAGAACGCTGCAAAGTAGTGAGACCTCTTAAAAAAACAGATATCAAGTAATCTGGCGGCGGTTGTAGTTGTGGATGTTACAAATACAAAAAAGGTTATTCATAAAGCAAATGAAGAAAGGAAAAATCATTAAATAATTGAAATATCAAGCAACTCGCGAGCTGCGTCAAGCAACAGGAAAGTGAGGTCAAAAATTATCAGCTGATACAGGTTTAAAAACATCGAATTTTTGACCACATTTGTAAACACGTTATTTTTAAATACAGTTTAAAACGTTTCTTGAATTTTTGACAATCAAAATTACGGCTTAGCTGCCGAACCTCTAGGGTAGTGAAAGATAGCTAATACACTTTTATTATGAAGTACAGTACTGAATTTGCTTGCTTCCAAGTATTCCGAGATCCTGTTGCGATTATGCGATTGGCGAACGAAGAAAGATTTATATTATCCAAACTATTTACAGGTATCCAATACTATTTTCAGATGATTTTGCACTATAGATTTAAATTTTAAAACATGCGTCGCGGGCCGTTGTTTGGACAGCTCTGTTGTAGAGAATAGAATTTTGTGTCGAAATTTGAAGTTAAAGCATGAGAGTAAAAAAATGTAATGATTTATTACATTACGCATTACAGATTAAATAATGGGCAAGAGGAAGCAAAATATTAAAGAAAATTTATAGTGTCACTTCAGTCCTTTTATAGAACCCGAACTTCCCACATTTCTTATGTTTCTTCATCCCTCCAGTCGTCATGACTGTGGAAGCTACTTTGTACAAATATTTTTCTCTTTTCTTAAGTCTTGAGGTCCCGTGGTAGTTTTCCCAATGTCTTTTACCTTTTACAAAATATTAACACTTAGGCCTTCATCGACTGTTCCAGGATTTAAAAAAATATGAACCGAGTAAAACGTTTAATGTATATTTACATATGACTACGAACATTTTTTTAATATTGAGTTTTAGTATAAAAAGAGTAAATGTGTATATAATCTAATAATAATTACTTTTTATAATATTGGACCACCTATATTATGGAATTTGAACTAAAAATGTTGACATAGGACATTAAAAAAATAAAACTGCAATTTATTTATAGGTGTAATAAAAAAAAAATAAACCAATACTAGTACCTTTATTTAGTGTTGCCACCTCTCCCGGTTTGGCCGGGAGTCTCCCAGTTTCAGCAGTCCGTCTCCCAGCTCCCGGTTAAACAGTAATTTCTTTCGGTCATCTGGAGGATACACAAAAACGGTGTAATATAGTACAATATATAAGAAAAACAATATAACAATGTATGTATGTGTTTTGAAAGTGGGGACCTTTTTTTGCTCTTCAATTTTAGGAAAAAATATATTCTTGGTCTTCAAAATTTCCAAACTTGCACAGGGTACGCCACTTCTCCCGGCAATTAACAATAAAAAGGTGGCAACCCTACTTATAATTAACATTTTATTGGTAAGCCGGGAAAAAACTTAGAATCCAACATTCATATGGGAAGATAAAATGTCAAAATAAAAAAATACGGTAATCGTAAATTTTATTGGATCGAAAATAATTTTATACATTCAAATAAAAAACCATTGCGGCATTTTCTTTTAGAAGAATTAAGAGATATTTAAAACTAAATTTCAGTGCAAATTAACTAAGGCAAAAACTAATCAGGAATAATGTGCATATTTCATAAAAAACTTTTCACGCAATACTGACCCTAATTGGATAGGAAGAAAAGTGTTTATTAAATACGTTCGTTATAAATTTCGCAAGCTTTATGTTTGTTAGAAAGGCAAAAAAATAAACGTCCGCTTAAAAAACAAGGTTCTACTAGAAACTATAACTCTTTAGCCAGTAAAGATATTAAATTCGTTAAAATTTCTTAAGTTACTTAAAGACGATCCAACGTAACAAAGAAGGTTTAAATAAAGTAATTTATATAAATCATAAACATTTTTATCAAGTTCAGGTGGCCTCAGCATTTAGTTTATAACGATGCAATAAAGATACGAAAAAAACTTTTCTCCCTTATTTTGAGTCTGGAATGACAGCTTCTTCAGCCAAAATCTATTACGAAGTTTTTTTTATCTAATATTTGTAATAGTGACATTAATGTGCTCCTAGAAAATGTGCCTATTACCTCACTGAAAGACAGATTACTTATTTTATTAAACATAAAGGTCTATTAAATATGTAGGAAGGACTAGAAAACCGAATATTAAAAAAAATAAGATAAAGACTAAAGAATATAAGTCCCGTGTCAACAAACTCCCTCTTACTTCGCTTAAGACACCCACGGTACGTTAGTATTTAGGCTTTTAGCCTTCGCGGTTTGTCCAAAGATAAAAAAAAACAAATTTTACTAGAGGTATATCTAAATAAAACTCACTGTGTTCTTGTTGTGATAATACCTGTTATAAAAAGTGCTTTTTAATAAGGTCATGCAAATAAATTAATTTATATCGACACAGTAATTCTTGTGTCAAACAGCACCTCTGTCACTGCAACAAAAGTAGGAGCATTGCCAATTGTGATTATGCTTTATAAACAAATACAAATTTTTAAAAAATATTTAGAGTGTTACATTTAAATAAAAATGACTTTGGTTTACCAACACAAAAAAAAACACCCTGTATATCTATAGTTTTTGTGTTACAATAGTGCCTTAAGTTTTAAACAACATTTATTTAAAACTAGTTTTTAAGCGCATAGATTATCAGATGTGTGTTCATTAAGTTATTTTTTTACATATATTTAAATGACTGAAACAGTATAGATTTTTGCTTATTAAATTACCTTAAATTTAACTTACAAACACTACACCAGTATGGGTATTTTTTGAACCGAAATGGAGTAGACTTTGTAACTGTTTTTGTAAACAAAGACTACTCGAGTTCGGTCAGCGTCCTGACTGAACTGGTATAGGTTTTGTAAATTCGCTTCCGGGATGTTCCCACAAAATACAAAAGGTTAGTTCTGGTTAGTTCTGGTTAGTTCCGGGCAGGCCGACGCCACAAAATAGAGAGGTCATCAGCAGGCGGATTGTTAACTGCTGTCTCGAGACGTAACGTATCGAGTCGCTACTGAATGGTGATCCTTAACTTATTTGAAACTCGATTTCGAGTCGATATCTCCCGAGTTCCATAACTAGGCACTATCCTTATTAAATAGTCTTTATCCTATTAATTATTCACGTAAAAGAGATGAGAAAATAAGGTCGATAGGTTTCGACTCGGTCGGTATCGAGTTCTCGATATTCCTTTCGAAACCTATTGGCCTTATTTTTCATTTGCTTTTAGGTAAATAAGGATAGTGCCTAGTTATGGAACTCGGGAGATATCGACTCGGAATCGAGTTTCAAATAATTTAAGAATCACCATTCGGTAGCGACTCAATACGTTACGTCTCGAGACAGCGGTTAAGAATCCGCCTGCAGGTTATTGCGATCTTTTACATCTGACAGTAGACAGAGAAAAAGCGCGCGACTCGGCGCCCTTCAGCGTGAAATTAGCCTCGGAACCGTGGCTACTAGATTTTGGCGAGTTCTAGCGGGCTAACGGCCCGGCCCCGGAACCGATTCTGGTTTTCACCGGTGGGAGTCCGCGGGTAAAATGATAGATACCAGAATGTTTTTAAACGGCAGTAGGGATGGTACATCGATTGTTCAACATCGATGCTCACCATTAATGTTAACATCGAAAGGCTTTATCGATTATCGAAAAACATCGATCGCGTAACATCGATGTTTCCAACATCGAAAAACATCGTTCATTTTTTGAAAAAAAAATTTGGTTAGTTCTGGTTAGTTGGTAATTGTCTAGAAACTGTCCGCAACTTTGACCAAATTTGGTATACGGGGGTTTTTGGGGCGCTGATCACGAATCTAAAAAATTAGTCGGAAACGTTCCGTTTCCGAGATATCCATCAAAAAAGTGGTATTTGAACTAACCTCATTTTTACTATTTTCCCCCTTCTTTTTGCATACAATTGTTGATTTTAGGTTAAATTGGTATACAATATTGGATTTTCACCTTTTAAAACCTAAACTTTATTAGTTTTCAATTATGGCGAATGCGCCGGTGCAATTTAATGCATAGCTTGCTGAGTTTTTAAAGGGACCTTTCCTAACTGAATATGAAACTTGTTATGGTAGTTTGATTGAAAAATATTCAAACTTAGTGTACGCTTGTGATAAATACCTAATAAACCATAATTTAAGGAAATTTGTGAAAGAAGTTATCAAGAATGGAGATATTTGGGATACAGTTCACTTATGCTAATACATAGAGGATTCATCAATTAAGGAACATATTTTATTGGCCAATAAACATTATCATGTAGATGAGTCGGAATATAGAAACCAACATATTGTTACGGACATTAAAAATAAGTGTTAGTTTATAGAATTGTATAAAGTTAGGACCTTTTAATTTAGTCTGATAATTTATTTGAATAATTTACCTTAGATTTTCCAAGTTCTTTCATCAGGTTCGAAGGTTTCCGAAAACGTTCGAATTATCCATTGAGAACTTTTATGCCATCTTGTACTATGGAATTTTCACGATATTTCTCTAGATTCTAGATCATTCTTTACTTTCCACCATACTATAAAAGGGCGACGGAAAACCTCCGATAAATTAGTATAGATTCGACTTTTGTGCTGTAAACTTCGAGACATTGACAAGTGGAGATTTCGTCGTTGTAACCATAGTTACGTTCGATTGTTAATAAAAGGTATAAAAACGAAGACACGTGTTTTTATACGAGGTGATTCGGAACATTTGGTGTCAGAAGCGGAACGAGATTGCCTGAGGAAGCCGAAGTGGTTAAGAAGATTAAATGCCAGTAGAGACAAGAAAGCAAACTGAAACAATGGAGGAAATAAGTTCACTTATTAAGCTAATGATGGAAAAACAAGAAGACTTTAAAAAGAAATGAAAACGAGTTAAGAATCCCTGAAAGAAGATCTAAAAGCAATGAAGACCAGCCAAGAAAACCTGAAAGAAGACATGAAGATTAGTCAAGAATCCCTGAAAAAAGACATCAAGAAAGAAATGCAAGATGCCATAAAAAAGAAATGCAGAGAAGTCAAGAAGAAATGAAGAAGGAAATCCGAACTAGTCAAGAAGAAACCAGACAACAAATAGAGAAAATCCAAAAAGACCTTAAACGGAGCCAAGCGGAGATGAAACAAGAACTAAAAGAGAAGATGGTAAAAATCAGAGAAAATCTAAAAGGAGAATTTTATCATAGCCAAGATGAGATGAGAAAGCAAATGTTGCTTGATTTAAAACTTACCAAAGAAGATGTTAAAGAAGAAGTGGAAGAACAAATGCAGCAAACAGTACAGTTACTTCAGAGTCAAGTTCAAGGCCAAATACAACAAGAAGTACAACATTTACAGCGACAAATTCATAAGATAGTTAGCACAGGCGTAGTTTCAGAAAGCGGTACCTCAACAACTGTAATGAAACCTCCTACTTTTGATGGCACGGTACCATGGGTTACCTATCTTCCACAATTTGAAGCTGCTGCTGATGGTAATAAGTGGAGTTCCTCAGAGAAGGCCCGAGCTCTAGTACTTGCTCTTCGAGGAGAAGCCATGGAGGTGTTAAGAAACATCCCCGAAGAAAAGCAGTCCGACTATGAATCGATTGTCATGTTCTTAGAGATGAGGTATGGCGAAACCCATCTGCAAGAAGTTTATAAGGCGCAGCTCCAAGGGCGAAGACAGAAATACAACGAAAGTCTTCAAGAGTACGAAGCAGATATAGTACGTCTAGTTAATTTAACATATCCATCGTACCCGGAAGAAATTAAACAAGAACTAGCTGTTGGCAGTTTTATTGAAGGTCTACGTGATCCAGATATGAGTCAAGCATTAAGAATGGCCAAGCTTAAGAAAATTTCTGAAGCTCTTGCTTACGCACTTCAGTTTGAAACAGCAAAGCGGACATCCAGAACTCAGGCAAGACTTGGAAGAACAAATTATCCACCAAAAGATGGCAATCCAAATAATAATTTGAGCAGAGTGATACAGGAGTTGCAAGAAATCATACGTAATCAACAAACTGAAAAAGACAACAGAATTACATTTAGAAGAAGAAATATCATTCGTTGTTGGAAGTGTGGTAAAGAGGGGCATATACAGAGAAATTGCTCCAGTTTTCAGGCCTCTTCCAGTAGTGCAGAAGACTCCCAGTTCAAGGGGCGAGACCTGTCTAAGTGTTACCAAGAACCATCAATAACAACAATTAGGGTATCCTGGTTACAGAACAATGGCACCAGCTTGGTAGTACCTGGAAATGTATGCGGTCGATTATGTGAGATGGTACTAGATACTGGTTCTACACATACCATCGTGAGGCCAAACATCATATCCCACTGCAAAATATTCCGACCTGAGAAGAATTATATTTTGGAAACTGCCAATGGTGAAGTCATACCAGGTCAAGGCATACACGAAGCTAGAATTACCCTAGGAACAGCAACATTTACACACGTTGTGTTTGTTGCCGATATAATGGACGAAGTTATTCTCGGCCTTGACATTATGAAAAATCAGAAGTTTGTACTAGACCTTCCACAACGGGTACTGAGAACTAACAATAAGGAAATTGTGATGAGATTTCCAAAAAGTAATGAAACAACAATTCGAGAAGTGGTACTTGTAGAAGATGTCACATTACCGCCAAGTTCAGAGAGCATTGTTCAAGCAAGGTTTGAAGACTCAGAAGAAGGTGAAGACGTTTCGTTATACAATACGAGAAGAATCAAGGGGTTTACCGAAACTACAGAAGTCATGTAAAGTGGTGACACGGCATAATGAAAGAAGTACATCTAAAAATGCTAAGCCGCTGTTAAGACCGTGAAGATACTTGATCGAGACGATCAAAACTTGGGAGGGGGCAATGTTACGGACATTAAAAATAAGTGTTAGTTTATAGAATTGTATAAAGTTAGGACCTTTTAATTTGGTCTGATAATTTATTTGAATAATTTACCTTAGATTTTCCAAGTTCTTTCATCAAGTTCGAAGGTTTCCGAAAACGTCCGAATTATCCATTGAGAACTTTTATGCCATCCTGTACTATGGAATTTTCACGATATTTCTCGGAGATTCTAGATCATTCTTTACTCTTCCACCATACTACACACCAAACAGTCAAAATCTTTTGTCGGACGCACCCCTAAAACCTACCCCTGAAAAAAAGTTGCCACTTTTACCCAGTTCACACCTTTAAAGAATTTAAATAATCTTCTTTAACAAAAAAAAATAATTAAACCGTCAAAATCTTTTGTCGGACGCACCCCTAAAACCTACCCCTGACAAAGATTTGGCAATTTTACCCAGTTCACACCCTTGAAATTTTTTAAAAAATTCATATGATCTTCTGTAACACATACAATATTTAAACAGTCAAAATCTTTTGTCGGACGCACCCCTAAAACCTACCCCCGACAGAGAATTGCCAATTTTACCAAGTTCACACCCTTGAAACTAAAAAAAAATCATATGATCTTCTTTAACACATACAATAATTAAACTGTCAAAATCTTTTGTCGGACGCACCCCTAAAACCTACCCTTGACAAAGACTTAGCAATTTTACCCAGTTGACACCTTTAAAAAATTTTTAGAAAAATTTCCATGATCTTCTTTAACACATACTTACAATAATTAAACCGTAAAAATCTTTTGTCGGACGCACCTCTTAAACCTACCCCCGACAAAGACTTGGCAATTTTACCCAGTTCACACCTTTAATTTTTTTTTTTTAAATTCATATGATCTTCTGTAAAACATACAATTCTTAAACCGTCAAAATATTTTGTCGGACGCACCCCTTAAACCTACCCCCGACAAAGACTTTGAAATTTTACCCAGTTTACACCTTTAAAAATTAAGAAACAAAATTCATATGATCTTTAACACATTCAATAATTAAACTGTCAAAATCTTTTGTCGGACGCACCCGTAAAACCTACCCCCAACAAAGACTTGGCAATTTTACCCAGTTCACACTTTTAAAAATTAAAAAAAAATTATATGATCTTCTTTAAAACATTCCATAATTAAACCGTCAAAATATTTTGTCGGGCGCACCCCTAAAACCTACCCCCGACAAGGAATTGCCAATTTTACCAAGTTCACACCTTTAAATTTTTTTTTTTAAATTCCCATGATCTTCTTTAACACATACAATAATTAAACCGTAAAAATCTTTTGTCGGACGCACCCCTAAAACCTACCCCTGACAAAGACTTGGCAATTTAACCCTATAATCCTAACAAGAAAAAACACCCTGTACATTTTACCTTAATCCATAACATTTTTATCTTGGTTACTTTTTTGGAGTAGGATTGATATGATAAGTCAATAATATTTCAGTTTTCTAGTTGGTCAATTGACTAACATTAATTTTTATTTCGCTAAATTATTACATAACACAATTTAGTTAAAAGTTAATTTAAATTAAAAAGTATTTGGCTTTTCTCCAGAATAAAAAGTTTATTAAACATTTTAAGAAAATGAAACCTTGTATATACTTTGAAAAACTATTCTGTCGTTGAAACAATATAATAGAATAAAAGTTAGGATTATTTTTATAAAAAATTAATTAATAAAATATTTTTAATTATTTTAAATTAATTAAGTCCAGTGGTGTCTCAAGTGGCACCTAAACAAATATTTAAGATATTCTTAAAATACAGCATTTTTTTAAAAATTTTAAAAAGCTTAATATTCTATATTTCAAAAACAATGCATTTATGGACCTAGCTTATACAAACTTTTTTATAAATAAGTTCATAAATAGCCTCTTAAATTTATAATTTACAAAGTTTTGAAATTTGCAGCTGTCCATTTTGTTTCAAATAACGTCCTGTATATTTTATAAGCTTCTTAATTGCTTTTATCATTATTATCTTAACCAGATACAGTGGCCTATATTTTAAAGTTATAAATAAAATGACTTTAATTTAATTAGGAAAATTCTCAAAATATGCAGTACTTTCCAATAACCTCTTGTAATTGCTTTAATAGAAAGCTTCCCCAGGGACAGATTTAGTTAATATAAAATATACGTATGTGGTTAAAATTAAATAATCTTTAAGTTTGTAGATTTGCGACTTAAGAATTCTTTTAAAATTTGCTGGTGCCAAGTGTAATATTTAATTTTTAAACAACCTGTATAATTCATTTATTTATTTTGGTACTATAGTAAAAACAAAATATTCTTCAATCTTGTAAATTTGAGATAAGTTCGATTTTGTTCAAAAATGTGACTTGTTACTTAAAACTCTGTTATAACGCAGTCGCAGCAAAGTTTAAAGAATTAGCCACAATAAACTTAAAGCCAATAAAATTTCCTTCTAAGAGACGAAAAAATAATTAATAGTTTAAAAAACTAAAAAACACGCTTTTATATGCAACCGAACTAAAAATTAAAAAATAATTTTTCATTAAAAAAATATTTTCACTTCATAGTAAAAAGCGTGGGGTGCTTAATATATTAAATGTTATAATTATTATATTTGCCAATATCTATGATGGAAAAGTTATGAAAAAATAGTAAAATGCACCCCACGCTTTTTACTATGAAGTGAAAATATTTTTTTTAATGAAAAATTATTTTTTAATTTTTAGTTCGGTTGCATATAAAAGCGTGTTTTTTTAGTTTTTTTAAACTATTAATTATTTTTCATTTTTTAGTTCGTTATATTGCACAAAATTCTTAATATAACAGTAAATTAGAACATACTAATTAATTAAGCAGCAAAAAGAAAATAACCAGCCCCCTATGAAATGACAATGGTAGCAAATTTTAAAATTTGCAAAAGATTGCAACTCACTAAAAAATTTCTTCTTCATTAAGTAGCAAAGTTTCAAATTTTGCCAACAGATGGCACTCCAGGAAATGTTTGGACCGTTGTCAACACTTTGTAATCCACTAAAAAATTTCTTCCTCATTTAATAGCAAAGTTTGAAATTTTTCCAACAGATGGCATCCTAGGTGTTGTTTTTATAATATAATGGAATTTTTTTTTCCTGGCGATTAAAAAAAAGATAAAGGGATACTGTTTGCAGATTATTGCATTGTCATGGGTCCTTAATACGTGTGCAAAGTTTCAAAGAAATCGAATAGCTGGAAGTTGGTTAAAATTAGGCTCAAAGATTCCGTTACATAGGCAGCCAGATGGATAGATTGATAGATAGATAGTTACAACCCAAGTTAATAAAAGCGTGTTAAAAATGGTTAAAATTTAAGAAAGTTATGGGCTGTTAAATAGAGAATAAAAAAACAGGGTGGTCAGGTTCATTTGTTGACTGGTTTAGTTCTGCATTTAATAAGCGTCAAATATTTTACAAAATATACCACAAATAAGAACAAAATACCTTGCACTGCACTCAATAAGCGTCAATTATTTCAAAAAATATCCCTTAAATGGATAGGGTTGCCTCTAAGCAACGTATAATTGCGCACATTGCGTAAAGATCGTATAAATTTTTAAAAAAATTCAAAGGTGTAAACTGGGTAAAATTAACAATTCTTTGTCAGGGGTAGGCTTTAGGGGTGCGTCCGACAAAAGATTTTGACAGTTTAATTATTGTATGTGTTAAAGATCATATGAATTTTTTAAAAATTTTTAAAAGGTGTGAACTGGGTAAAATTGCCAAGTCTTTGTCAAGGGTAGGTTTTAGGGGTGCGTCCGACAAAAGATTTTTACGGTTTAATTATTGTATGTGTTAACGAATATCATAGGAATTTTTTAATTTTTTTTTAAAGGTGTGAACTGGGTAAAATTGCCAAGTCTTTGTCAAGGGTAGGTTTTAGGGGTGCGTCCGACAAAAGATTTTGACAGTTTAATTATTGTATGTGTTAAAGACACATGCATATATTTTTTTAATATCAAGGGTGTGAACTTGGAAAAATTGGCAATTCTCTGTCGGGGGTAGGTTTTAGGGGTGCGTCCGACAAAAGATTTTGACGGTTTAATTATTGTATGTGTTAAAGAAGATCATATGATTTTTTTTTTAATTTCAAGGGTGTAAACTTGGTAAAATTGGCAATTCTTTGTCGGGGGTAGGTTTTAGGGGTGCGCCCGACAAAAGATTTTGACGGTTTAATTATTGTATGTGTTAAAGAAGATCATATGATTTTTTTTTAATTTCAAGGGTGTAAACTTGGTAAAATTGGCAATTCTTTGTCGGGGGTAGGTTTTAGGGGTGCGCCCGACAAAAGATTTTGACGGTTTAATTATTGTATGTGTTAAAGAAGATCATATGATTTTTTTTTTAATTTCAAGGGTGTAAACTTGGTAAAATTGGCAATTCTTTGTCGGGGGTAGGTTTTAGGGGTGCGCCCGACAAAAGATTTTGACGGTTTAATTATTGTATGTATTACAGAAAATCATATGAATTTTTAAAAAATTTTCAAGGGTGTGAACTGGGTAAAATTGCCAAGTCTTTGTTGGGGGTAGGTTTTACGGGTGCGTCCGACAGAAGATTTTGACGGTTTAATTATTGTATGTGTTACAGGAGATCATATGAATTTTTTTCAAAAAATTTTCAAGGGTGTAAACTTGGTAAAATTGGCAACTTTATGTCAGGGGTAGGTTTAAGGGGTGCGTCCGACAAAAGATTTTGACGGTTTAATTATTGTATGTGTCAAAGAAGATCATATGAATTTCTTTTAAATTTTTTTAAAGGTGTGAACTGGGTAAAATTGCAAGTCTTTGTCATGGGTGGGTTTTAGGGGTGCGTTCGACAAAAGATTTAGACGAGTTAATTATTTTTTTTTGTTAAAGAAGATTATATAAATTTTTTAATTTTTTTTAAAGGTTTGAACTGGGTAAAATTGGCAACTTTTTGTCAGGGGTAGGTTTTAGGGGTGCGTCCGACAAAAAATTTTGACGGTTTAATTATTGTATGTGGTAAAGAAGATCATATGAATTTCTTTTAAAATTTTTTAAAGGTGTGAACTGGGTAAAATTGCCAAGTCTTTGTCAGGGGTAGGTTTTAGGGTTGCGTCCGGTAAAAGATTTTGACGGTTTAATTATTTTTGTTGTTAAAAAAGATTATATAAATTTAAAAAAAAATTTAATGATGTGAACTGGGTAAAATTGGCAACTTTTTGTTAGGGGTAGGTTTTAGGGGTGCGTCCGACAAAAAAATTTGACGGTTTAATTATTGTATGTGTTAAAGATCATTGGAATTTTTTTAAGTTTTTAAAGGTGTGAACTGGGTAAAATTGCCAAGTCTTTGTCGGGGGTAGGTTTAAGCGGTGCGTTCGACAAAAGATTTTTACGGTTTAATTATTGTATGTGTTAAAGAAGATCATGGGAATTTTTTAAAAACATTTTTAAAGGTGTGAACTGGGTAAAATTGCCAAGTCTTTGTCAAGGGTAGGTTTTAGGGGTGCGTCCGACAAAAGTTTTTGACGGTTTAATTATTGTATGTGTTAAAGAAGATCATATGATTTTTTTTAAATTTCAAGGGTGTGAACTTGGTAAAATTGGCAATTCTCTGTCGGGGGTAGGTTTTAGGGGTGCGTCCGACAAAAGATTTTGACTGTTTAATTATTGTATGTGTTACAAGATCATATGAATTTTTTAAAAAATTTCAAGGGTGTAAATTGGGTAAAATTGCCAAGTCTTTGTCGGGGGTAGGTTTTACGGGTGCGTCCGACAAAAGATTTTGACGGTTTAATTATTGTATGTGTTACAGGAGATCATATGAATTTTTTCAAAAATTTTCAAGGGTGTGAACTGGGTAAAATTGGCATCTATATGTCAGAGGTAGGTTTTAGGGGTGCGCCCGACAAAAGATTTTGACGGTTTAATTATTGTATGTGTTAAAGAGGATCATATGAATTCCTTTTAAATTTTTTTAAAGGTGTGAACTGGGTAAAATTGCCAAGTCTTTGTCAGGGGTAGGTGTTAGGAGTGCGTCCGACAAAAGATTTTGACGGTTTAATTATTTTTTTTTGTTAAAGAAGATTATATAAATTTTTTAATTTTTTTTTAAAGGTGTGAACTGGGTAAAATTGGCAACTTTTTGTCAGGGGTAGGTTTTAGGGGGCGCCTGACAAAAGATTTTGACGGTTTAATTATTGTATGTGGTAAAGAAGATCATATGAATTTCTTTTAAAATTTTTTAAAGGTGTGAACTGGGTAAAATTGCCAAGTCTTTGTCAGGGGTAGGTTTTAGGGGTGCGTCCAACAAAAGATTTTGACGGTTTAATTTTTTTTTGTTAAAGAAGATTATATAAAGTTTTTAAAATTTTTTTAAAGGTGTGAACTGGGTAAAATTGGCAACTTTTTGTCAGGGGTAGGTTTTAGGGGTGCGTCCGACAAAAGATGTTGACGGTTTAATTATTGTATGTGTTAAAGAAGATCATAGGAATTTTTTTAAAATTTTTTTAAAGGGTGCGTCCGACAAAAGATTTTAACTGTTTATTTATTTTTTGTTGTTAAAGAAAATTTTATATTTTTTTTTAATTTTTAAAGGTGTGAACTGGGTAAATTTAGCAATTCTTTGTCGGAGGTAGGTTTAAGGGGTGCGTTCGACAAAAGATTTTGACGTTATAATTATCGGTTGTGTCAAAGTAGATCATTTGAATTTTTTTCATGGTGTTAAGGGGGAAAATGAACATAACTTTCTCGAGGGTAGGTTATAGGGGAGTTAACGCATAAAAATTAATGGCTTGACCCTAAAGACCTCAGAGCATTTTTAGTATTTTTTAACATTTTTAGAAAAAGTCTCACTTAAAACTAAAAAGTAAGCGCAAAAACTTTTCTGCTTACTTTTACACAAAGTTATTTTTGACTTGTTTGTTTTTATATAATTTTTATAATTAAAAAAAAAATCGAGAGTGTGTATTTTATTTTAGGATATAATGTTTTTATTATATTAACGAAACTGATCGATACTTTATTATAAAAGTATGACTAATTCATACTTTTTTCGTCATCTGCATGGAAGCTTAGTGTGAGAGATCCTTTCCATTTTAGATTTCGTTCAGTTAAACGTTCGAAACTTCAAGTACATTATTTCCAGACAGCTGGAGAGCTGCACGTGTCCAGCCTATTCCCAAGAAAGGATTTAAATCTGTTCCATCCAACTATAGACCCATTTCACTCCTTTCAATGCTTTGTAAAGTAATGGAGAAATCCATTAACTCGCAAATTCTTAGGTACTTAGAAAAACATAAAATTTTACATGACAGGCAATACGGATTTCGTCACAAGAGATCTACAGCAGATCTTTCCTTCGTTTCACACAACTGGAACAAGTCTCTTGAGTTTCTAGGTGAGTCCCAGATCGTTGCTCTTGATATATCTAAAGCTTTCGACCAAGTCTGGTGTAGCGCCACTCCAAATTTAACCCCTTTTTTATTTATTTATTTTCTGACTTTATTTTTCTAAGTAGCGGCTACAGCTTTTCTAATGGGTTCGGTTATTTTACAGCTTAAAGCTTTGTAGAAATTTTGAAAGGGAGCTTAAATCTTTGTAGAATTCTTAAAGGGAGCTTAAGTTTATTGGTACTTATCGTTGTTTAGAAGATGTATATCCAAATTTATGATATTTAGGCAATAACACACACTGATTTCACAATAACACTTTTTATTAAAAAATTATATAGAGCCACTCAAGAGATTAAAAAATTTCTAATTTATTTCACTAAAATTAACTTTACAATTTTCCCGCAGAATTCACTTACTTTTTGATTTTTTAATTATTATTAGGAAATAATATATTTATTTATTTTAGCGACCGATGACCCGTCAAACATAGATTCCCCGTTCGCGTACTTTATTTTTCCGGACCGCTCGTCTGGGTTCCAAAGAACACGTGCAAGATTACTTTGGTACCGAGCGAAAATTTGAGCTTGTTTTCTTGGAAATTTCCATGTAGTACCGCGTGCACAACCGCAGGTGGCTAGTTTTGCACACGGTGTTTTCTACGCACGGCACCAACATCGCGTGATTATTTGTCCTCGCCTAGTACCATTGGAAGGGGGATCTTGTACCCCAACTCTTTTTGTCTGATCCACTTTTCGGGTATCGGTTAAATTAAGCAGTCGAAATATAAAAAAGTAAATAAAAGTGTTTGTGAATTTTACTTCTCATTGGGATAACTGATTGATGTTTTTTTAAGTAAGCATTATTTTATTTTAAATTATTTTAATTTAAATTTAATATAAAGAACTTGGCTATTTTTCCAAATATTGTGTATTTTTTTAAAACATTTTTTTTTTAATTTTGAAAATAATTTTATAATATTTAAATTTAATCTTCTAGTCATCTAGTCTTTAAAAAGAAACACTTAGTACTTAGGAAAATAAATTATTACTTTAAAAAATATATTTTTTTCTCTATTAAATTTTTAATAAAATTTAATTTATTTTATTCATTAAATTTTTACTCTATTTTTATTTTTGATTATTAAAATATTTTATAATTTTCTTTACTGTGGTGAAATATTTTCCTGGGTCACTACAATCCTCCCCTTCCTCAAGTCGAAATTATTTTTATTCTAATTATTTCGACTAAGACCAATTTACGATGACTGTTTATTAGGATAGGTCAGATTTATAAAGATTAAGAAGGCCTTGCTGGCATGGCATGTTTTGTTTATTTATCCCGTCTAGCCTAAATTCATGATGTCTCGAATGTGTATGTGTAAGTGAATTCCGCTTACAAAACTAAAACTAATTGACGACATACTTAGGGACTATATTCCTAAAACAATCAATTAAATTCTGTAAGATATTGTTACATGATTTTTTTTTATATATAAATGTTGCTTTAATACACTAAAATAGCTGTATTTAACAATATTAATAAAATCTACTTTAAAGTAAAATTATTATTTTAAAAAATATGCTTTAAGATATTTGCTGTTATTTAAAGTTAATAAAATCTTTATTACAAAATATACGTAGGTAATTATTATTATTAAAAATCTGCTTAATTTTTTTTTATATAGCTGTTGTTTAACACATATTAAAACCTGCACTTAGTACAAAAATATTTTACTGGCAAAATTATTCTTATTAAATCCAAAGTTTCAAGCTGTTATTTATCCATAATTAAACAAAATAAAATTTTTATTATTATAAAAGTCTACTTAAACAAAAATTAAATATCTGTTAACACCCTTTAAACCTCTTATCCAAAATACAATTGTTATATTTATTTGTATTTGTTTTTTTTTCAAAAAAAAAAACTAAATATATATTTCCAAATATATATGTATAAAACTTTGTCTCTATAGTTCGTAGTTTGTGTTTTTTTTTAACTTACGGAAATGGTGGTCTGTATATGCGGCGAAACACTGCCCGAAGTCCGTGGGTTTCCACGGTATACGTCGTGGATGGAGAGTTGATTCTGAGGGGGCTGTGCCATTTGTCGTCTAGCTGGCCCAGGGGTGTTCGTAGCTGAAGGGATCCCGTGCCTCCGGATCGGGCGCCCGTGTCCCATTGGCAGTTGTCCCAAGGGAATCAGGGGTGGAAGTGGTCGGTTTTGTGAGGGTGACTGGGAGGTACCTTGTCCGGCTTGATCAGTCCTATCGGGATTTCTGGTAGAGGGTGGATTTGTTCGAGGTGATCCTGGATTAGCCGGCATTGTTCTGGGTGCATTGTCCTGGTTCGGGATGTTATGACCATGTCGTGGCTGTTCAGCACACACAGCGAAACGACAAACTGGCATTCCAGCATTCACCAACATTCGCCAGTAGATAGCTGGTGAGATGTGTAGTTGAGATGCTGGGTCACACATTGGGCAGTCACAAAATAAGTGAAGACCCAACCTATCTTCATCAATGGCCCAACACGTTCTAAAGGCCATGTATCGTTATGAATTATGTCGCACCAAAGTGCAACGAGCGCTCTCAGGGGCCACATACTGGGGTGGCAAGGTGCATCTCCGCCCATCTGATGGTATGGCCTTTGGCAACGGGCCAATGCTGCATGGAAAAAAATTTTTTGGTTTCCCGATCTTGAATCATACCAACCTAGGTTAGAAATACAACCATCCAGGTGGCCATTTTTTTTCGCGCTATTACTTTTTTTTCTAAATTTAAATTAACTTAGTTTTTTTTTCTTTTAGGTGAAGCACTATTGTTTTTGGTCGTAACGAAACTGTTTTTTTTTAACTGTCTTTTCACTATAACTGCACGCACACGTAAGAAAATTTGTTTTTTTTCAATTTGTCTTTCAACTGTCTTTCCGTTTTAACCGCACGCACACGTAAGAAATTTTTTAAAGATTTAAAGAAATTATGGTGTGTTATTTTTTTAATCATGTGTCTTTATACTAAGCGTGGGGGAACAATTTTTGATTTTTGTCTATCCTTGTTTAGAGCTCTAAGTTATTTCTATTCCTCTTTATTCTATTACATTTTTAGTAAGCTGTCTCTTTGCTTGCGTAAAAATTTTGATTTTTGTAGCATCAGCAAAATTTCGGCATTTTTTAGGGTAAGCCAAGCTTTCATAGGCCTCATAAAACCTATTAAATTTTTAAGCTTGTTTAGATCTTTTTCCATTATCTTATATTTGAGTACCAATGTTATTCTAGTTATGCGTGACTTAACTATAAACAAATCGTATTTGTCATCTGTTTCCCACACTTCAGGTGTGTAAAATTAAACTAAAACCCCTTTAAACTTCTCCTTACTTCATTTTAAAAGGCAAACTTTCATTAACTTCTTTCGTCTGTGCCATAGAAACATTTTCCCAAGACCTGCAACTCCTATTCAAGTTTGTTAAATACCGTACATCTTAACGGTACGACTAATTCGTTGTCACGTGCTTTAAAAAGGGATCAGGAAATTTTGTCATTGGTTTGTTTTTATAATGGCGGCTAGTCATGACTTTATCGTATCGGTTTCAATAGAAATTTATTTTACGCCTAAGATTCCATTCTGGATAATGTCGCCTTTGTGCTTTTCTAGCAGTGTGCAGTCTTTGTTCTTAGTCTAAATTTTTGGTGATGGATGATGTAATATGGCTTATTTATTTCAACATATTGTTTGGTTTAGAGGTTCTAGGTAGTAGTTTTCTTTTAATGTTTTGTTTAAATTATACGTAGTTCAAATAGATGTCCCTATTAGTTGCGTTTTGAATTTTTTTTATATTATACGATTTTTGTTTAAATTATACGCCCAGTTATTTTTGATCAAACATGCTCCATTTAATATTAGGGATATTGTTTAATTCTCGACGTAACATAGAGAACGGTACGTCTTTAGGTTTGTTTTCTGGTGAGCTTTTAGAAGGTCCCGGTGCGGTATTTTTTTCTAAATAAAATGGAACGTGTCTTTGGGGCTGTGTTCTGAATTTTCAACTGGTACTATGCCGACATTTGGCAGATCGTCGGCTGGACTTTCGGTTTAACAAAACGTATGTGTAAATTCCTCCTGGGTTGTCTTCATTTCTTTTCTTTGCTTATGATGCAAAATAAATAAGGTCAGTGTGTCCCAGAATGAGGCCAGCAAATGAAAAGAGCGTCCATTAAAACGATGTAAGGCGACTGCGTTCATAAATGTTTCTATAATAAACTTAATCATTCGAAAAATAAAGTACAAGCCTAAGATGCCACTGGTCCATTCTCCTAGAATTGTAAAATAACCATATAATTTATTTATTGTTGAATTAACTATTTTTTCCATTTCTTCTTTATTAAATAAATTTAATGTTGTAAAGCCTTGATTTTCAACCTCCTGTCCTGCGATTTTTCGTACTAAAATATTATTTAACGCATTCCTTTCTAGATTAAACATCATCGCATCTTGTGCATTTTTTTTTCTTTATACGTGTATAATCCGCCGGTTCCTAGATCTTTTATATTTTGGAATTTTAACGACTCTTCAGCGTCAACCTGTAGCTCTAATGGCACTATTCCTTGATTTGGTAATGGGTCGAATCCAATCCATTTTTTGTCTATGTAGTACATGGAAGGCAATATCGAATTGCATGGACATATTCGAATCTTCGCTTTTCTAAAATTTGGACGTAGCCATCTTCCACAGAGTATCCAGTGTCGGCGTCGGGACATGAGCTGACGTCACGTAAAGATATTTAGCCGTGATATTAGTGGATGGGTTTCGACAGTCATATGCAATGAGAGCAGCGGTGACATAAGTAAACTGGACTAATAACGCCAAGTTGATTACGGGTTTCACTGTAACAATAATTAGCTGTTAGTTTTTTTTTTCTCTGTTTTTACGTTATACTATAGGTAATTCTTTATAACTAATTTTACTTATATACAGAGTGGCTCTATTCTTCTATTACTCTAATACAAAATCCTTATATCTCTCTGGAAGCTTTACATCGCGCGTTCGAGTGCGTCTTCCAGCTTCTAGATTTATTTCCGGGAGTGGCTCCTCAGAGTGCGTTGAAGACACATCTTCAGAGTCAGATACAATTTCGTTCTCCTCACTATCGCTTTCATTTTCTTCTATTGATAACGGAGCGTCATTCACTTCTTCACCGTTGTGCAAAAACTCGTCAACATGATTTTGAACGTTTTCTTCTGTTTCTACATTATTTTCTTCTTCGTCCAAATATTTATGTTCTGGTTGGTTTTTGTTGTCAAATACGTAATTAGTTCCCTTACATGGCTTAAGCCTTTCTGCGTGAACCACGTGTTCCTTTCTGCTGTTAATTTCTTTTATTTTGAATGTAACAGGTCCTCTTTTTTCAATAATGCGGTACGGTCCTGACCATTTAGAATAAAATTTCGATGCCACTATTTTCTTTCCAGGGACTGCTGGAGTATACAGATAAACCAGATCTCCTAGTTGAAATTCTTTTCTTAGCTTTTTGGAGTTATGTTTCTGGCATCTTGTCTCGACAGTTTGTTCAATATTTTTCTGTGCTATTTTATGCGCTGCTTGCATTCTAGCTATCATTTCGCTGGCATAATTTTCGTCTATATCATATTTTATTGGATCCTGTCTTATAAAAAGATGTATTGGAAGCTCCATATCTCGGCCAAACATCAAAAAGAAAGGCGATTCTTTAGTGGCCAGATGAGGCAAATTTCGGTATGCCAGTAAACAGTAAGGCAATACATCATCCCAACTTGTGTAATGATCACTTACAAAATGGCTTATCATTGTTTTTATAGTCTTATGCATGCGTTCAATAATGCCGTTTGAACTTGGATGATATGGGGTGGTTTTTAGCTTTTTGATTCCTAATAATTTACAAATTTCTTCAAACAGTTTACTTACAAACTGGCTTCCGCAATCCGTTAGTAGTTCTCGGGGGTACCAAATCTGCAAATAATATGTTCTATGAACGCTTTTGCCACTGTTTCTGCTTTTATATCGGGAAGGGGTATACATTCCGGGTATCGTGTAAGAAAATCTACGCAAGTGAGTATATATCGATTATTTCTGTCCGTTTTATTTAGTGGGCCTACAATGTCCATGCTAATTCTTGTCCAAGGTACAGGTGGTACAGCGCTGGCTTGCATTTCTGCAGGTGGTTGGTAATTGGTTTTCCGTAGATTGCATGACAGACATTTTTCAACGAAATTTTGGACGTCTTTTCTAATGCTACGCCAATAAAAATCTTTTTCTATTAGCACTTGAGTTTTCTTTTGTCCTGGATGACCTGCGTAAATAGACTTGTGGTACATGTGTAAAATATCAGGCACAATAGTTGAAGGGGCCACAATTTGGTCGTTTCTTTGATGTTGTGCTCTTCGGCGATATAAGAGACCATCGTCGCTGACGTAGTAATGGTCATTTTTGGCATTAATTGAAAGTATTATGTTATTAATTTGCTGGTCCTGTTGTTGTAATTTTCGAAGCTTATCCCGGCTCCACATAACAGATGTCATTGGCATGATATCTTCTCTCCCTTCTCCATCTTGTACTATGGCAATTATATTTTCCACAAGAGCATTTTCATCTGTCCTTAAACGAGTAAGAGAGTCAACGTTACTGTTTAAGTGCCCTTTTCTGTATTGAATAGAGAAACTGTATTCTAGAAAAACATGGCCCATTTAGTCAACCGTGAACTTGCATCTTTTATGGTTAACAAGTATTTTAATGGCCTGTGATCGGTCATAATTATAAAATGGGTTCCGGTAAGGTAATTTCGGTATGTTTTTAGGGTGATCCACTCCGTCGTGTTCTTGAGAAAGAATGGCTGCTATTGCTGTTCCACTTGCATCAGTATTTACTATAAATTGTTTGGAAAAGTCGGGATACCTTAAAATTGGCGGAGTTATCAGTGCTTTCTTTAAAGTGTCAAAAGCATTTTGTTTATCGGCTCCCCAGTGATATTTGATATTCTTCTTTGTTAATGAAGTTAGTGGTTGACTGATTTTTGCAAAGTTTGGAACAAATTTGCGATAAAACCCGCAAAGTCCTAGAAAAGCTCTTATTTCTTTTACATTTTTGGGAATTGGATATGACTCAATAATCTTTGTTTTGTCAGGATGTGTTGTGTATCCACCTTTTCAAATAATGTGTCCCAAATATTCGATTTCTTCCTTCATAAAATGGCACTTTGTCGGTTTAAATTTTAAATTACTTTCTCTGATTCTCTCAAACACATGTCTTAGGCGCTCTAAGTGCGTATCTGTGTCACTCGAAAATACTATTATATCATCAAGGTAGACTAGGCATTCTTTATAGGTCAATTTTCCCAGAATATGGTGCATCATTCTGCTCCATGTTGCAGGGGCATTTTTCAAACCCATGGCCATTCTTAAAAAGTGGTAGTGATTATCTGGAGTCGAGAAGGCTGTTTTTTCTTGATCATCTGGATGAAGGGGTACCTGAAAGTAGCCAGAAGCTAAATCCATCGTTGAAAAAATGCTAGCACCTGATAATTTATCAATAGTTTCCTGGATATTGGGCAATGGAAAATAGTCAATCTTACTAATGGCATTAAGCGCACGAAAGTCAATAACCAATCTGTGCTGCACGTCTTCTCCAGGGTGCCTTTTCTTTTCCACTAGTATGGCAGGGAAATTCCATGGAGACTGACTCTCTGTGATGATACCATCGTCAAGTAATTTTTGTATTTCTTGTTTCATAATGTTTTGTCTATGATAAGGTACACGATATGGCCTCTTAAGGATTGGCTGAACATCTTCAGTAATAATCCTATGGACAACATTAGTAGTACACGTAAGTTTCTGATCCGGAGCTTTGAATATGTCAATAAATTCCATAATTAAATCTTGTAACCTCTTTTCGTCTTCTGTCTTCGGGGTATCGAGCCCCATGATTTTTAAAACTTCTGTCGGATCCTTTATTTCAACTTTTCTTATAGGGTCATTCTTGTTTATTCTAGGTGAGTCCTGAATTTCAGCTTCATATGCTTTTGCAATGATTGACTTCCTTTTAACTATCATTTCTTGGTTTGTAACATTTATTAATTTAAGCGGAACATTTTCTCCTGTTTTGCACAAAACTCTTGCTACAAGCAGTCCTGGCGGGAGATTATCCTCTGGTTCTAAAACCACATGTTGAGTCGTAACTCTTTTTGAATGTCGGACTGTTGCTTGACAGATAGCTTGGCAATTTGCGGGAATTGTAATATCTTGGGGAACAAATACCCGAAAACCATTTTCGAATTCTTTTTTCTCTTCTAGCTCACAACCTTTTCTCTTATTTTCTCTTCTTGAAAAACTTCCTATTTTGTGCACATTTTCTGGAACAAGAGAACTTTGTAAAGGGTGAGAAGCTGCAGTCTTCTCAGACGAGGTCGAAGGTTCTTCACAGGTATGTTCTTTAGAATCCAGACGAGTACCAATCGCCGAGACTCCGTTTTCCATCGTCATTGGTACTGACGAGGAAAATTCCATGGCGGAACACTCCGACTCTATCTTCATTTTCTTTCTTGTTTTTTCTTGTTCCAAATTTACTTTCAGTATGTCTATTTCAGCTTCTAACTTAGCAAGCCTATTATTCAATTCTTTATTTATTTTCACCATCATAACTTCTTCATATGACATTGGTTTCTCGTCACTCAGACGAATCGTTTCATCAAAAGCATACATGCAATTATTTCCCCAATCTATTTTAACGCTATACTCACGAAGAAAATCTATTCCCAATAGCATTTCTGCACGAAAAGTGTCCGTATCTACTACCACAAAGGTATGCTGCACAGTTATATTTTTTCCTAGTTTTAGTGGCATTTTCGCTAAACCAAGTATGGGTATTTTATTATCTTGAATATCCACTAAAGTTATTCCATCACAATTTGTTATGAACCCCTGGGCAATCTCGGGTTTAATTAGGGATACAACAGCTCCAGAATCAATTAAAGCTAGACATGGCTTACCACTGACACTAACTTTAATCACATTACACGATTTTGGGGTTCCTTTCTCGGAGCATGTATATATCCCTGCCCTTAACTCTTTATTTAATCCCATCCTGCCTGATTGGCAGCCAAGCTGCGGGTTTGAAAAGTGGCTGCGTTGGAGTTTAACTGTTGGGTATTTGTTTGACGAGCATCTTCACTTTTTGTAGAACAATTTCTTGCTAGGTGGCCAGGTTTTCCACAAGTATAACAGCATTTTTGTGGCTGTTGTCTGTTATTAAAGATTCTATTTTTATTGCTACCTACAATTTACACTAAAATGGCCTGGCTTGTTACATTTGTAACATACTCCTTTACCTGCTTTACAATAGTTTGCGGTGTGTCCATTCTTGTTGCATTTTGTACAATGTCGCACTGGTGTTCCATTGTTGGATGTGTGTGAATTACTATTTTGATTTGCTGAGAAGTAAGTAGTCACTGCTCTACATTCTCTGTTGCTGTTTGGATGTAAGAGATTCTCTATAGATTCTTCTCTCTCAGCTATTTCCAAAGCTTCACCTAAGTCCTTAGGATTTCCTGACAGCACACGTTGTTTAAGCGGCATAATTAATCCCAGTGAAAATTGTGTTGTAATATCTTGCTCCAATTTATTTTTAATAGGGTCATCTATTGCGCTATTTCCTGTGAGGGTAATCGTTCGATTTGCTAACAGTTTTAACCTTGTCAAGAATTGTCTGCACGTTTCACCTGTCCGCTGTCGGCATTCCATAAAATTTTTCATGGCTGCACCTTTCACAAACTGTCTGGTAAACTGCCGTTTGAGATGTGTTTTCAGTGTTTTCCAGTCTGTTGTTGTTTGTAAAGTTCGCTCAGATTCTATAAATTGTTTTGCTTTATGTCGTAGTTTAAGTCTAGCAATAGAAGTTAGTTGCTTTTCGCTCCAATCGGCCAGTAAGCCTGTCTCTTCAACAACAGCCAAAAATTCGTCTATACTGCTGGTTCCATCATATGTTGGTATAGAGTCGATTTCGATTACTATATTACTGTTGGGCATAACTACAGCGGGAGAAGTGGTAGTCATTTTTGCTTAAATTTTGTTTTCAAAATTTCTCCAAAAAAAATATCAATTTTTTTTTCAAGGGTTTTTGCTCAAGGGGTTGTAAACCACCCCACACCTGACACCATTTGTAGCGCCACTCCAAATTTAACCCCTTTTTTATTTATTTATTTTCTGACTTTATTTTTCTAAGTAGCGGCTACAGCTTTTCTAATGGGTTCGGTTATTTTACAGCTTAAAGCTTTGTAGAAATTTTGAAAGGGAGCTTAAATCTTTGTAGAATTTTTAAAGGGAGCTTAAGTTTATTGGTACTTATCGTTGTTTAGAAGATGTATATCCAAATTTATGATATTTAGGCAATAACACACACTGATTTCACAATAACACTTTTTATTAAAAAATTATATAGAGCCACTCAACAGATTAAAAAATTTCTAATTTATTTCACTAAAATTAACTTTACAATTTTCCCGCAGAATTCACTTACTTTTTGATTTTTTAATTATTATCAGGAAATAATATATTTATTTATTTTAGCGACCGATGACCCGTCAAACATAGATTCCCCGTTCGCGTACTTTATTTTTCCGGACCGCTCGTCTGGGTTTACTTGGACCCAATTTCTTCGTTCGAACTTTTTGCAATGGATGATCACGAGTAACTAACTTTTTAGGCGGTTTCGAGGTCTTTTTATATCGTCCTAGTTCTTTGTTTCATCCAAAGAACACGTGCAAGGTTACTTTGGTACCGAGCGAAAATTTGAGCTTGTTTTCTTGGAAATTTCCATGTAGTACCGCGTGCACAACCGCAGGTGGCTAGTTTTGCACACGGTGTTTTCTACGCACGGCACCAACATCGCGTGATTATTTGTCCTCGCCTAGTACCATTGGAAGGGGGTCTTGTACCCAAACTCTTTTTGTCTGATCCAGTTTTCGGGTATCGGTTAAATTAAGCAGTCGAAATATAAAAAGTAAATAAAAGTGTTTGTGAATTTTAACTCTTATTGGGATAACTGATTGATTTTTTTTTAAGTAAGCATTATTTTATTTTAAATTATTTTAATTTAAATTTAATATAAAGAACTTGGCTATTTTTCCAAGTATTGTGTATTTTTTTAAAACATTTTTTTTTTAATTTTGAAAATAATTTTAAAATATTTAAATTTAATCTTCTAGTCATCTAGTCTTTAAAAAGAAACACTTAGTACTTAGGAAAATAAATTATTACTTTAAAAAATATATTTTTTTTCCTTTTAATTAAATAATTTTTTTTTATTTTTGGTTTATCCAAATAAATATTTTTTTCTCTATTAAATTTTTAATAAAATTTAATTTATTTTATTCATTAAATTTTTACTCTATTTTTATTTTTGATTATTAAAATATTTTATAATTTTCTTTACTGAGGTGAAATATTTTCCTGGGTCACTACACTGGCTGTTACGGTCACAATTTGCCCTATTTATTTTGCTTATAATTTTACCAAAAATGGCATTTATAGTTGGCTTTTACCTGTAGTCCAAGTATAGGCTACG
This sequence comes from Listronotus bonariensis, assembly GCA_014170235.1. Taxonomy (NCBI): domain Eukaryota; kingdom Metazoa; phylum Arthropoda; class Insecta; order Coleoptera; family Curculionidae; genus Listronotus; species Listronotus bonariensis. Next base: position 7,914 of record JACEGR010002616.1, on the reverse strand, counting down.
TTTCTTTTACACTTTTCTACCTTGACTAAAATTTGCTAAGACCCTCTAAGTTAACCCTTGGCCAGGCACGATGCCCGAAAAATAAATCTTGTCGCTCGTTATTATCTATAAGAAGATTATGCAGCCTCAGATCAAACTTGCAGTGGAGCCTCACCTTCGCTAGTATTTAAATAGCTGGTTAGTTTTGTTTAAAATTACCATCTAATTAATAATAAGCAATGTTTATGTTTCGTGGGTTTTTATGGCTAAAATATAATAAAAAGCGTTAAATACATGATTTATCAAGCCCAATATTATTCGTAGACCTTATTCAAGTCCCATTTTACCAATTGTTAAGCTAAAAACACCTATAAAGTTTACCTTTAAAAGCCGGTTATATCCGTGATATTTAGTTAGGTTATAGACTAAAGTTTCGGGTTAAACTAGGGATTTATAAAATCGTAGTATCTTCAGGGACAAAATAACAGCAAATTCTTTGTAAGTTTTCATATCAAACCATAATATTCCTGCTTTTATTTGACAAATTAATAAAAACTCATTGTTTTGATTAAAACTGTCAATTTCAACCACCTTGGGATCAGCAGGCTGATTCTTAACCGCTGTCTCGAGACGTAACGTATCGAGTCGCTACAGAATGGTGATTCTTAACTTATTTTAAACTCGATTCCGAGTCGATATCTTCCGAGTTCCATAACTAGGCCCTTTCCTTATTAAATAAGTTTTTATCCTATTAATTATTTACGTAAAAACAGATGAGAAAATAAGGCCGATAGGTTTCGAAAGGAATATTGAGAACTCGATACCGACTGAGTCGTCACCTATCGAGAAGTTAAGAATCCGGGCCCAGCTGTCTAGTCTCGATGCCGCGATGTAATCGGCGTTGCCATGTTGCGCTTGTGAGAAACCACACTCCTACGGTACGACGGCTCATTGTGAACTAGGGTTATCAAGTTCTAATTTCATTTGCTTAACTCTGGTTAAGCGGAGTATTTATGACGTGTGATTTGAATTATCAATTATTTTCTTTAGCATAACGGACTTAACATGATCATGGTCGTGATTTTAGAGCGGGATCATCATTGAGTTTGCGGAATCCTTAACGCATCTGACAACACGGGGCCTAGGGTCTTGCCAACACCGACCAAGGAGCATGGACACGGGGAGAGAAACAGTTGAAACAGACTGGTGATTGTGTTCAGCGACCAAAAGAGCTCGTCAAAGTTTTTTATTCTTGCTTAACGTTGGTAAAAAGGACGTGCTTGGTTAAAAGTATGGATTTATTTAGAATTTTTTGTTTTAGTACGCACTTTTTACGTAACATTTTTGTGTCTGAATCAATACTATCAGCCAAATATCTTGCGAACTTTCACCGGTTTGATGGTTAACTTAACACAGCGGGATTACTCGTCATGCGCATCGGAGGTTGTTTTTCCGGCTTGCTATTGGCTGTTATAAATGTCAAAACTCTTGACTTTCACATGTTCAATATGGCTGATGTTTTGTGATTGTTGTGGCTGTATATTTGTTTTGTGTTTTATTCGGTTTGATTTTACGTGTGACCTGTGTTATAGATATAAATTATTGAAACAAAATTTGTGGAAATTTATGGTTTTTTTAATAAATTATTTTTAAAATTATTTACGTTGTTTTTTTTGAATAAAAACAAATTAACACTTTATCTAGGATTTATTTATGTAACAAAACATTATATACATTAATATTTTATATACATCCGTAAAATATATTTAATGAATATCTTGCTGGAGGTAAAAGCACAATGAACCAATAGAGGATTTCTGTGTACGTCACTAACTATTTAAAAAATTTGCTTGTACTGTAAAAGTCAGACAAATGATCAGTTTAAAAAGTATTAATAGTGATAAAAATTATACTAAAGCGAAAAATAAAAAGGCCTAAAGCCTAAACACTTAAAAACTTAATAACTGACCCAGTTAAGGTACAAACCAAGATATAGAGTGTGTCTACTTAAGTTCGTACCATAAGGCAAACTTTTTATTAATTTTACGAAAAAATTTAACCATTCAATATTAATTGTTTTCAGTGGTAGGTATATGAAATATCTTAAAAATATAAATTTATGTTAAGAGGAAAGTACACTTATTTTTGTCAATATTGAAAATTTGTGGAAAAAAGATGTTTAGGATTAGGATTTTTTTTCTGCAATAACGAGCATTTTTGAGCTTCTTTTACAAAAGTATTTTATTTCAAAATAAGTATCCAGTAATGTGGAAACTTAAATTTTCATTGTAAATTAAAACCTACAATCTTATCTGCTTCCTTATACCTAAAAAACAAGTATGTAGATATCGAATAAAATGGACCAAGCACAGTGGCCTATGGAAACTGAAATCCTACTACGCTTTTCTTAGTATAAGTAGGTAATATTAACTTATAGACTATAATACCTTTCAACTAAATAGGATCAACATAAATCTAAAATTTATTTGGTTGGTAAGTTTGAGCATGCTATTTTCATATATTTCTTAAAATTATACACTTCTTTTACATTTAGTACCATTTTTTATGCTAAATAAGTAATCTCGCAATAAAAGTTTAGTTTTCAAGAAATAATTCTATTTAGATTTTTATTTTCAGTTCTCATTTCCCTAAAATTTATACCTATACATTTTTCCACATTAACCCATTCTAATCTAAGAAAAAATAGTCTTCTACCAAATAGATTTTAATACACCATTAGCACTAAATTACCAATATTTAGTCATTAAAATATTAATAAATTTCAGTATAAACCACATTTTACACTTTTTATTAATGTTTTATGTATATTTACTCAATAAATCAATGTTTTTGAATATATCGCCGATTTTGACATTGGGAGTGCGTATGCGCATGCCCTGCCATCCGCAGACCCTTTCTTCAAATTGTGCCACTTTTCGAAACGGCGATTGATCCTCTATCCTTGTCTATTCTCTTTGACACCGACTTCACGGAAAGCCAATCAACTGTCATCCAAAGAGGATAGACAAGGATAGAGGATCAATCGCCGTTTCGAAAAGTGGCACAATTTGAAGAAAGGGTCTGCGGGATGGCAGAGCATGCGCATAAGCACTCCCAATGTCAAAATTGGCGGTACATTCAAAAACATTGATTTATTTAATAAATATACATAAAACATTAATAGAAAGTGTAAAATGTTTATACTGAAATTTATTATTATTTTAATGACTAAATATTGGTAATTAAAGTGCTAATGGTGTAATAAAATCTATTTGGTAGAAGTCTATTTTTTTCTTAGATTGGAGTAGGTTAATGGCGGAAAAATATATATATAAATTTTAGGGAAATGAGAACTAAATGAAAAACAAATAGAATTATTTGTTCAAAACTAAACTTTTATTGTGAGATTACATATTTAGCACAAAGAATGTTTGTTAAATGTAAAAAAGTGTATAATTTTAAGAAATATACGAAAATAGCACGCCTAAACTTACCAACCAAATAAATTTTATATTGTTTTTGATCCCTTTAGTTGAAAGGTATTATAGTGTAGCGTAATAGGATTTCAGTTTCCATAGGGCACTGTGCTTGGTCCCATTTTATTCGATATCTACATTTTAAGTTTCCACATTACTGGATACTTATTTTGAAATAAAATACTCTTGTAAAGGAAGCTCAAAAACTGTCAAAACAGCGAAACGTCACAGAAATGCTTGTTACTGCAGACAAAAAATTAACGGTTATTCTTTGAAATAAGCAAGTTTGCATGTTTGATAGTTGTTTTTAATCCTAAAAATCTTGTTTTCCACAAATTTTCGATATTAACAAAAATAAGTGTACAGAAATCCCCTATTGGTTCATTGTGCTTTTACTTCCAGCAAAATATTCATTAAATATATTTTACATAAAGTGTTAATTTGTTTTTATTCATAAAAAAAACAACGTATATAATTCAAAAATAATTTATTAAAAAAAAACAATACATTTACACAAATTTTGTTTCAATAATATTTTTATTTTATTTTATTTTATTTATTGATACTCTTACAAACACCAAGTTTTACAGAAATGGTAATTACAGGTAAGAGAAAAATTGCCTACCAACTAAATAACACTTACAACTATACAACACAAGACACACCAACTAAACAATTTACAACATTCCTTGCAACTGTTTGCTTTTTGTGTGAAATATATCAAAGTTATGCTCCCTAGCTAAATTGTTACACTGGATTAACATGTTATTAACAGGTGATATACTACTGTGACTTATACTAAATACATCATTATTCAGAATTCTTAAGTTTATCTTTGGCACCTTAAAATGTATAAAATCTACAATATTACAATTTTTATACTTAAAATTATTAATCACATTGTATATAAACATTACAGCTTGTTTGTTTCTTCTTTGGACTAGAGTGTTAAAATTAACGCTATCTAACATTGCCCTGTATGAAACCATATATGAATATCGGTTGTTCTTTCTCACATATAAGTATCTAAGAAATCGTTTCTGAACTCTCTCTATAAGATCTATGTGAGTTTTTGCTGATGGCATCCATATTTGTGTGGCGTATTTCAAATGTGGTCTCACCAAAGCATTGTACAGTCTTATAACTGTGGCTATATCCCAATCTTTACTGTTTCTTATAACAAACCCCAAAGACTTATAAGCCTTGTTCGTAACAGAGACATAATGGCTATTAAATTTAAAATTTGATTGAAAGAGAACACCAAGGTCCTTTACTGTATCTTTGCGATCAATTTTTACATTTTTTTCACCCTTTCGGGGTCATCCCACCCAGGTCCGACGACCGCCCCCTAGGTGGTGCACTGCAGCCTGAAGGCTTATCGTACCTTGACCCCTACTCCTTCTCATTCACACACCATTCATTCCATAACTTGGATGGTTGTTGCTCGGTCCGCATCCCCGAACACCGTGTGCCGTTGTCCAAAACACCGCCGCTGCCGGACACCCATCCAAATTATGGGCGCGCATTTCACTGCTTAACTTCGGAGATCGACGCTTGCCGATACAACCGGAAGCAGCCACAAGCGCGCCTAATTTTTTTCACTTTTAACACATAAAAAATTGATAAAATAAGTTTTTCTCTTGAAATGAACAAGTTTTGCATATTTGAATTTTATTTTTAATCCTTAACATCTTTACTTCAAAAAATTCTCAATATTAGAAAAATTAAGCGTACTTTCCTCTTGAGGAAAATTTCTATTTTTTGACATACCACATCACACACGTATACCACTGCAAAAAATATGTCTATTCCAATATCTGAAAAATAAATTTAACATTTATTATCTTTTAGGTGCCGAAATGGCTGGAACAACAATCCATCCTGTCTACAATTTTATCATACTTACAAAAGGCTGCTTGTCCACAATGAAATTAAAAATCTGAATGGGAATTGTGTGGCGCAGGATACTACAAATACTTTGTTTGTGTCAAGCAAAAATAAAAAACCACAATCGTCCTTAAATAGGACATTAAGTGTTGATGATATGGCGCTTATAAGAAAATATGATTTAGTACCTAATATTGACACTTTTGTAGTTAATGATCATGAGTATTCATTACCAATTAATCCGTCATTAAGCATGCTAACAGAAAATGTAGTTACATACATAAGTGGGTATGCCATAAAAATATGTAAAAGATTAATAAACTGCCCTAAATGTATAATGGCGTTAGAAGATACCACAACTAGCACATACCAACATTATAGTCTATTTTATAGGAAGAAAAGGGGTTATTTAGTTAAGCCCTCAAAAGATGCAAAAGACATTTGCTCAGTTGTTGAAAAACACATTAGGAAAGTGTTGAATCTAAATAGAGGAAAAATCCCAGCCGATGACAATTTTCTAAGTGTCTTTTGCATCCAATTACAGTGAAATTCCCCTCGCGGACACCCCTTGGGCGGACACCCCTCTTGAGCGGACACTTTTGGCCGGTCCCGAATTGCTCTCATATAAATTACATTGTTTAAACTCTCTCTTGAGCGGACATTCTCTTGGACGGACGCGGACACCTTCAGATGTTCCCTTGAACGGACAAAATGCATTGAAAACATACGCGCATTACCGTATTTTTTGGTATAATAATCTCCTACGTGCCCTACTTGCACCGTCTCAACGTTCCAAGCAACGCCGCACGTCGTTGCTGGATTTTATTAAAGGGACTTCCCCGAGCAACCGGGGATTTACCGATATTAATACTTTGGTTTATAGGCTCGGGAATTACCGTCATTCGTAGCGTAGCATTTATGCGGGAAATAGAGTAAGCAGATCATATTTGTTAAAAAAATGGTTCCAAACAGAAAAATTCTTACGCTTAAGCAAAAATTGAGGTTGTGGAAGTTTATAATAAGGAAAAGTTAAGTGTGAGAAACTTATCCAAACGTTTTAATATCGGAAAAACGCAAGCGGCCGATATTATTAAAAATAAAGAAAGCCTTCTTAACAAATGGACGTCAAACAGCAATTTGGATGAAAGAAGAAGCTTTCTGACTGGCGAAGGGTCCAGAATTGATAAAATGTGTTATGACTGGTTTGTAACAGCTCGACACAAGGGTGTTCCATTAACAGGTAGGTACACTTTAATATTTTTATAGCTTAACCAACCATACCTCGTTTAAAATTCCTGGGATTGGTTAGTTTAGATTTTTTCTCAATTTCATGCGATCTTATGTTGGTTTCATTATCTAAGGTTTCATTTTAAGGGTGTTAGGTGTGGTTGCAATTATCAACCCAGAGAGGGGGCGTATAGGGGGATAGGTAAAAACTTTTTTCTGTGGCTTAGTTTACCATTTTTTTAGGGCCGCTAATACGATGCAAAGCCAAGGAAATAGCCGACACTTTGGGACATTCTACATTCCGTGCTTCTTCTGGATGGCTAAATAAATTTAGAATTCGCCACAACATTAGTTTTAAAGCAATTTCAGGAGAAGGAGCTTCTGTTAATGCTGAAGATGTTGAAGCCTTCTGGGAGAAATGTCCGTCTTTACTAAATGGATATTCACCGAGAGACGTCTATAATGCTGATGAGACAGGCCTCTATTTTAGAGCCTTACCCACTAAAACGCTCACATTAAAAAAGAAAAGTGCATTGGTGGAAAGTTGCCCAAAGAAAGGTTAACAATTTTGCATTGTGCAAATATGGCGGGAGATAAGGAAAAACTCTTAGTTATCGGTAAAGCAGCGAAACCCAGGTCATTCAAAAATATTAACATTAACAGTTTGCCTTTAACTTGGAAATTTAATAAAAAAGCTTGGATGACAGGACAAATTATGACCGAGTGGTTAAACGATCTTGATTGGAAAATGAGAAAAGAAAAACGAAACATTTTGTTATTCTTGGATAACGCAGGATCTCATCCAAAAGAAATTCGCCTAACAAACATTAAAATCATATTTTTACCTCCAAACTGTACTGCGGCCTGTCAACCCCTTGACCAGGGAATTATAAAAAATTTTAAAACTTATTACAGAGGTCTGATACTAAAACATCTGCTAGTAAACATTGATACTACCGACACAGCCTTTGAATTAACCAAAAAAATTACACCATTGGATGCAATCTACTTTGCAAAATCAGCTTGGGAACAAGTTACTAAGGAAACGATCAAAAACTGCTTTCGCAAAGCCGGATTTAGATATGAAAATCAAGGTGACCATCAGCCTACTGAAGCTGATACATTTGATCCGGAGGACGACTTACCACTAAGCATGCTAGCAGAAATTATTAAAAATAAAAACTTGTTAGAGTTGCCAGGCGAAAACTTAAATGATTTTTTCAATATGGATGAAAATGTTTATGCAGAAGATCCACAGCTAGAAAAAGTGGACAATCCAATGGAAGTGGAAGTGAAAGAACTTTCCGAAGAATCTGATGCGGATGAATTTGCAGCATTAGATCCT